>JAOYSI010016954.1:0-37163 GCA_025775065.1 Hiodon alosoides
TCAAGGGTATTTTAAGGTTTTATTGTGGAAAAAGTGTCATATTGGGACTAAGACAACACCATGAAATGTCTGAAATTAAATGTAAGCAGACTAGTTAACAGATTTTTTTTAAGTACATTTAGTCCATTTAGTACATTTAGTAAATGTAGGACATTGAAGTGGCAGTTTGTTTCTTCAAAACATATAAGCAAATGATCAGCACAGACAAACACCACAATCCAATCTTGTCTAAAAGATTTTAAAAGGCCCTTACATCTTCCTCACATTCAAATGCAATAATTAGGGAACACATGGCAGAGTTTTGAAGTTCAACCATGGGAACTCAGATTCAGTTAACTTTTCTCCACTCTCAACAAGTCTACTTCCTTGATTACCTGTTTTAATCATTGTGTTATTTTCCCTTTCTTTCTCATATAACCTCAACCTATATTTCTCTGTCAACCTCCATGTGTTTTTTTTTTACCCCCCCTTCAAAGCGTCTGTTATGGCACGTAATTTGTTGCACAGAGAAGGGAAAAATCCCTTGAAATAATGGGACACATATGAATACTTTGGATTTATGGACATATGTTTTAAAAAGTGTTAAAATTGTTGGTGGGATGGAGAGAGAGAAGGATGTGGAGCCCTGGGATCCGGGAAGGGATGGGCCCAGATTGGCCGAGCAGAAGTGAGTCTACAACAGAAAGGAGGAAGTGAGCGTGAGCACCTGATGACCCACAGAAACCCGGCTCAATGGGGAAAATAACCGTATCGTGCGTGAGACAGGGGATTCAACTGTCAGAGCAATAATTTGTTCAAAACCAAGCCCAAGTACAGCAGTCATGGTTTTATACTGGACTGTGTGTTTCTACTACAGGACTAAACACAGGTATTTGTACAACCCATCATTGTACTGTACAGAACACAGATAATGGGTCAGTTTTTATTTAAATTAAGCCAAAACTCCCATTAAAATAATGACTGCAAAATTTGCATGTCTTTACTTGAAATCAAATACAAAACATATCAGAAATGTGCTGTGTAAAACCAACAGTCAAGTAATCTGCAATGGCACTTCTTAACATGCAGTCTCATCCCTCTTTTCAGCTCCACACTCCTGTCCCTCTTTTTCTCCGTCCTTCAGGAAGAGGCTCTTTTGCATCCCTTGTTCTTGCGTTTTTTCTATCATATTGTTTGAACTTGAATTATAAAGCATGCGTGGAAAAAAAAAGAAGCTAAATTAATTTCTGAATGGCCAGAATGAAGTAACTCTCTCTTTCACTCTCTTTCTCTGTTTACCTCTTTCTCTGTTTTTTGTGATAGAGAATGGAGGGTAGTATGCACAAGGAACAAAGATTCTGAAAAAAAAAAGGTTTTATGTACTTATTTGTGATTATTATTAAGGCTCAGGTCCTTCTTATTTTCTTTATATTTCCTTTGATTATTTTAATTTACTAATGTATGGGGGGAGGGGTCATTACTGTTACATTGTTGAGCCTCGGAAATTAAACAAAGCTATGCACTCATTTATTCCATTAAAACTCGTTGGTTATCTAGTCACCCTAATTCGGTCAATCTGGTTAGTAAATATCTGAAAGTAGACATGGGGCACTGATCCCTCTATCTGATAGGTGCATGAACACAAAGTATGAGATGCACAGGCCCTTGGCATCTGCTTTCCCTTCTTTCAGCGGCGGCCTTCAAAAGCTTCCTCTTGGCTAGGTGAGAAGGGAAACTGCATTAACAAATAAATTCAGTTTTAATGAGCCAGCATATTTCATCATTGCATTGTAATGGATCAAATTCTAGGTCAATGGTTAAAAGAAGACCATGCCAAACTGCTCACGTATATTGCTTTCCATAGTTACATGGCTGTTACAGACACGGATGAATTATCTGAATGGACAATGTCGGTGTAACAAATGGGGTGTTTACGTGTTTCTCTATAATTCTCCCCCTCTATTTATTCTTTTGGAATACATCAGTGCTTTCACTTGTACCTGTGGATATGATAACCAAATATACACTTCATGCAGATTAGCTGTCCTTTCAAGAAAAACTGAATTGAGATTTACTATTAACGATCACCTTGCATCAGTTTCAATCCTATATAAGTAAGTGATAAGTTTATTTATGTTTAAACATTAAATTGCATGTGATTAGTAACTTTATAGTAATGACAATCAAAAATGCTTACCTTCATAAGGCCCATTTGTGAAGAGTTATAGTTACTCAGGTGAAAACCCCCATTATGCTTTCATAGCTGTTAGACTGTTTGATTAAAGACAGCAGACAACTACATTTGAATCTGAAATTAAATTGTCTTGCTGGCAATAATCCGCATTTTGATATCCAAACAGTATTCAACAGCAAGTTAATTTTATATGGTAGCAATTAAGCTTTTTTTTTTTTTTTTTAGCTCAGAAGAACATGTTTAAGTCTTTTGAAAGAAATAATTGGTTCATTGTCCACTTTGTTTATTATTTTACTGGAAGTCTTATTTTGGGGGGGGGGGGGGCATTAGACAGTCATAAGAATTAGAAACTTGACTGTATCCCACAGCAAATTCCTCTGACTATACCCCGATCTTCCCTGTAAGCCAGTACAAGTCAGCTAAGGAATAACAATACAGTGGAATTTGGTTTAGGGATTTAGACAGATCTGCATCACTTTGTGCATCACTTATCTGCATTATTGTGTTACTTATGGAGTTATTCACATAGCTTTCAGTTTTACAATCATGGCTAACTTGAAATGTTTTCATACTGTTGGATATTCAGTTAAGTAGTCTTTTCGAGAGTGTAACAGCTATGTGCATCACATTTTAATATTGAAAACTTTCTGGTCCACTAGTTTAAATTCTGTGTCACCACATTATCCCACCAGTAGGGGTCCTGTAGTTACCGCTCTCTTCCTCGTTGCTTTATCATCATTACCACGAATTATGATGACACACATTTTTACTCTGATTTTAACACTAATGTATCAGTACTTGTACTCTGTATACTGAGTAGTATGTTTTTTTACATGTTTTTATTAATTCAAGCCCAAACTGATACATATTGACCTTCTCCCATATTAAGCTATTGGTAAAATATAGGGAGCATTTTAGATTTTGTCACTAATGACATGCATCATCCAGTAATGTGTTCTCTATGTTAACATTTTACAGTGGTGGTCTGGCTTGTATTTGTGACCTGACCGGATTATCAGTCCCATGGCCTGACTGTCTGGAACAGGGGTCTATCTTCAGCAGCTTTACCAACGCTTCACATTGGAGTGTTTTCCTGTAATGCAGAAGTGCTTCAGTACTGACACACTTATCATGATAGATTTAACAAATAAATAAGCATAACCTACAATCAATAATATTCTCCACTGATTACATTTGTCTTAGGGGTTTATCGGTGTTGTCGCTTGTTTTACATGAAGCCCTGGTGTCCGTTGTTGTACTCCTTTTCTTCATTTGTGCATTTGAACTGCAGAAAAATGCACTTCAGTACTGATGCTACTACCCTTACCATCACCGCTTGATAAGTTTGCCCTCCGCTGCAGAGAGTTTTAATGCCTAAACTACTGTGCTCTGATCATTTCAGTGGTATCTGCAGAAACGCAGACACTTTAAACACAGAGCAGTAAACGTATACATTTGTGTATTTGTATGCATTATACTCGTTTTATACTGATACAAAGTCACAAATAAAAGAGTTAAGCAGGCCTTCCTGTCACACAAACAAAGGCAGACGTCTGTGTTAAACGCAGCACTTTCCTATTAGGAAAGAGTGAGAGAGAAAAGGAGAGAAAGAGAATGTTGCTGGAAGATATGGCAATATCATCTCGACGTTAAAGAGGGACTGATGCTGGATTCAATTTTAAAAATGTCAGAAATAAAAAAGAAAAAAATCTGTAAAAAGTATATTTCAATGGAATGTTTATTTATCTTTTTATATTTTTGAAACGTGTATAGAAAAATTAATAAATCATGGTAATTTAACAAAGTTTATGAAAAATGAGACTTAAAAGAACTATTATTAAACGTATGAAAGTTTGAACGTGAATGCTAACTTATCTGAACAATTCTTCTCCTTTGCAAATAGGAAAAATAAATATTAAAATAATAAAATGACTAAAAAACATTAAAATACTGAAAAAATCTAATAAATGAATCAAATTTAATCATAAAACATCATAAAACATCAATAAAAATATCAAAAGCTTATGCCAAAAATTTCAATACGTGTCCAGTGTTTGTTTTTTTTACCTTAAAATGTTGCTATGTCTTTGTGTTGTTTACAGTGTGTTTATTTGCATTGCTATCTAACATCAACAGAGTAACTTAAAAATTATTTATTACATTAGAATTTAGTTGCTTAGCAGACACTTTTATCCAAAGTGACTTACACAGCTTACAATTTCTACATTCATCCACAGCTGCAAATTTCCTAAAGCAACAACTGGGGTGGGAAAAACCTTTCAGTTACAAGCCCTTCACCACTACACCACCAGTGGCCCTGGATTACTGCTTTATGCACTTTCATGATATTACAGGTATAAGCTTGTGTAATACATTATCAGACTGAAATATCAAATCATCCTGCAAAAACTTGCCAATGATATGTCCCCATACTAACTAACAGACAATTACCATGAATAGGAATGTGCTACAGATACATGCTTAGACTGTAGAAACTTTCATACTGACACTGTATGGCCTACTGGTCAGGGACTTATTCTGTAGTCCGGTTCTGCCACACTTAATTTTAACCTGGGGAGCTGGTAGAGGCAGAGTCAAAGACACTAACCTAAGTACGTTTATTCTTCACGTGAGTATTTTTTTGTCTAAAGTATGCTGGCCACCGATCTGAATGAGATTATGCCATGGAAAACGTCCTGGTGAAATGGGGCTGATGAAGGACATTAAATAGTGAGGGAGGGATGGAACCTGGGAGGACAGGAACTCTCATATCCTCTTGGACTGTCTACTTAGTTGTAGTGATAGGAAGAACGGTTCTTTAAAGTGATTCGGTTCTTTTGTTTTGCGTTGTCAAAACTGAATCTGGTGCTTTTATAATATTAACAGACTATCAGAAGGCTTTGGTAGTTTGATTCCCAGTACCTCTCCAAAGTAGCGTAATGCTGCAGTTGATTCGGGATGCCTAATGCCTGTGCTCCACAGCGAATCACTTCTACAAATTAAATGATTCGTTAGTCCGTTAACATAGTCTATCGTAAAAATTGTCTTAAAGTTATAAACACTTGCGGTATTAAAGAATATTAATATTCAAACACCAACAACGTCGACCGTGTTATTAGTATCCAAAAAAAGCACTAATAAGCGACCTGACATCCTCCTTGTATTAAAATAAGACACAACACAAAAATCATTATTTATTATTTTTTATTCTAAAGAAATGAAACCACAAACATCGATTGAGACTTTAAAGCGAACAACCTATTATGTATTATATAAGTACATTCACTTTTTAGATTTACCAAATACATTTAGTGAAAACAGAGAAATTAAAATGAATCTTTAACAACTTCCCCTACCCGTGCCTCTTTATTACAAATTCTATCAAGAGAAAACATTGGTAGAAAAAAAAGTTTGGGGGATTACAACAATCAACCAACTTTTAAAACTTACCATGAACTTCCTCTAAACGGATGAGAGAAAGGTTACATGCACAGCAAGTAGGTTAGCTACATTCCATTCCAACGTTAATTCAATTTCATAGTAGCCGAAACGTTACCGGTGTTGGCTGGCTAGATAAAACAGTCAATTCTGTTATTTCGTTTTTCCTTCGTTACCTTGCTTGATTATACGACCAATATATTTTTTACGTTGTATAACTCGTTATAATTTCGAGAGAACGGGTATTTCCCAAGGAGTCGTTTTTCTCTGTGTGCATCTTAAAATTGTTCGTACAGAAACATAAACCGCTTCCAGTTTGGAAAATAAATGCAGCGATATGACTATGTGTGACGAGTACAAACGCATATAAAAAAAAAAATACTGCGTCGTTTGCGTAACACATTACTGGCTGGTCGATTTGGAGGTAGCTGCTTTGCGTCGATTACTTTTTAAAGTTTTTCAGTGGGGAACAGGTTTTAAGAGATTGTTGGGTCGGGGACCGAAATAATTTAGCTAATTAATATTTAGCACAATCTACAAATCAATATAAATATAAAACAAAACTTATCACATGAACGTGTCTATTGCAGATATCCTTGCGAGCCTTCACGGGTGTATGATGTTCTAGCTATCTGTAGCCTTCAACAAACCTTTATGCAGTGGCAACTTAAGTTTTCTGTTAATGTTTACTACTGTAATTTTGTAGCAAGGTTATTTAAATCAAGCCCATTATTGAATCCATATATTTACGTAGGATGGCAGCGAGGAAGACCGTTCATGATATTTTCAAATCAATGGAGTACGAACCGCCTAATTCCAGCACTGCAACTGCTAAGGTAAACAGCTACGTTTTATTGTCTGTTATCTGTTATACCATGATTTGTGGTTATAAGACGCAACTAATATTTTCAGCCTTCGGAGTATTAAGTTGGCTCTATCGATTTGATCAATCAACCAGAAATGCAATCTTTCACATAATCTTTTATTTAAAAATGTTAAATTGGTAAAACTGGTAATTTTTTATTTTTTTATTTAAACTGGTAATTATAAAGTAATTTAGCTCGCAAGTTTCCATTATGGTATTACCATGTGACCTTTATTACTGTAACACACATGGCAAACATGTGACATTAGGCGGGTCGGGGATTATCGGACAGACCTTACTGCGCTGTGTAGAATGTCTGAACCATGTTGCACCTTTAAACCTAACACTTTGTCGTATCTCTGACATGGCAGCATTTTTTTTAGTCAACCGTTGTACCTAACGTCAAGAGACCATCATAACCTCAGTGAATGTAAAATGAATGCTGGCAGTATATGTGTGAAACCTTCCGTTATATTCTCATTCTTACTGGTTCGTTTGAGAGGTGGGAAAAGGTGTTTTAGGCCAATTAAATTTCAGAATCGAATTAACCGTGTACATTCTGGATATTTTAAGAAGTGTATCAGAAAGCTTTACAGTTTGTTACATCTGTTGAAATATGGATATTTTAATTGTATAAGTAGGAACCAAACATAATCAATGTGACCTCTTGTCCTTTTACCATTGTCTCTTTAATTTCAGTTCTGGATGGATCAACACTCCTGCTCTTTTGGTTTTTTCATCAATGGGGAATTTGTCTGTCCATCAGATAGGAAGACCAACATAATGACGGATGCTGCAGGTATCTGAAAAAGAGCATTTGTAATTATCGGCAGTTTGTAAAAACACTTCGGTTGCTTTTGAAAACGTATAATGTTTCTCAGTCTCAATCTCTGATACCTGTTAGTTTCGTATTCATCAGACAAGATGAAATTGCAGACTGAGAGGGGAGATGCACTTTTTGCACACACACAGATGGACACACCAAATAGCAGCAATACAGAATCGCCAATCAGGTGAATCTAACTATCTAACACATGGGAGGAAGTGCAGAACCCAATCCAGAGAGCAGACAGTGTAAGGTAGCAGCAAACTCTACACTCAACACCATGCTGATTGTTGTGTTGCCACGATTAATCAATTAATGTGGTCATGCCAATTCATGGTCTAATTAATTGGCGTCATTAGGGATTATGATTTTAATCACATATCAAATTTTACCAAAGTGTTGCCTAATGTCATCTGATTCCATGTTGGAATTAAAACTATGCTGCAATTGTTTAATTTGCTTTGGGGATTTATTATTTCCTCCTTTCCCCTTCTCTGTAGGTCTGTTGCTATGTAGCACTTTGAGTGCAGCGGATGAAGACATCTCCCGTTCTGCCTCCTCGTCTCTCAATGGGTTCAAACTGTGGAGTGCGCTGCCCTGCTATCAGCGGGCCAATGTTCTGCAAAGGTAGTTAAACAACCACCATATGTAAAGGAAAGCTAGTAAACATCAAGTATGTCAGACTTTGTCATTTTGATTTTAAAATATTTTATATCTAGGCTTTCCTGGTACTTCGCCATCTGGATTTTGTTGCTGTGTTTCTCAGATGTCTTTTAGATAAAATACATCCCTGATTAAATACATCCCTTTATAAATCCCTTTGCCGCAGTGGATAGTAAAAGCGCTATAGTAACCGGAGAACGTATAGAGATTAATTAATTATCCTTCCCTCTGCTACTATTGTTTAAGTGTGTGTATAGAATTCCATAGTGTCTGTATAACGTAAAACTAGTGTTAGTATTCCTGCCGTTCTATTGATAGAAACTCGATTTTCACAGTGAAGCAATAACGTTTTATATTAGAAAAATATACGAACAATATGAAAAAGGCTGTTAAAACAGAAATATGCTGTCGAAGAACCGCTGTCACCAGAACTTCCCTAGCTAGATATTCATTGTAGAATAGTTACTTACACTAACATGCAGGCCATTTCAAGCAAACACGTATTGTTTCATCTCTGCTTATGAATAATGGTATTAAAATTTGATAAAAGCAACATTCCAAATTATCCTCAACAGATATGTATAGCATTCCAATAACATTTTAGAGTGTACCATCATGTTAATCACAACTTTAAAAAATACATCTATAATTTAGCTACTGCTAACTGTGCTACTCACTGTGGTAAACGTTAACTTAAGTTTGAATGTGGCGAAGAATGGTTAGTTGTGATTACAGTGTGTGCATTGCAACAATTTAATTCTACCTCATTATTATGGAGACAGGCGTTTATTTAGATAATTTTGCTGTGGCACCTGACCAATCAAAGAGACGGCGTCTTGCTGCTCTGAGGGTACATCATGGAATCAATGCGGTCACCTTATTAATTGTCTACAGTGTTGTGTATAAATCTCCACTCCTTGTTTCAGGCTGAGCAGTGGTCTTCAGGGACAAAGTCAATGTCTGACGGAGCTGTGTGAGATGGTGCGGTCGCCCTGCTCTACATCTGCACTGGTCAGGCTGGTGCAGTACTACACTGGCTGGGCTCAACTCAGAGATATACTTTTTCCTGGTTGGACTCCTTTAGGTCTGTATCTACATCACATTCAAATTCAAAAGCAAATTTACAAGTGTTTACAAATAATTTTCTTGAGAAATGAGAGTAAACTCTTGTAGTATGTTGATGAAATCATAAGCACGTAATTGAAGGTGCTTAGAGAGCGTGTGGGATTTGTGCTGACGTTCAGTCAACGTTCTCTCAGGTACGGTGGCTGTGGTGGGGTCCGATGAGTGCTCTTTATATGCTCTGTGGCTGAAGGTCTTACCGGCATTAGCACTTGGTGAGTACTCACAAAAAGGATGAAGTCCAAGGCTTTAAGCCAAATTCACACTTAAATACTGGAGATGAAAATGCCCCCCAGCTGTCTCTTTTCTTGGCTGCGTGCCATATATTCTTGTCGATTTATTAGGTAATCACTAAAGTGAATCTGAAAGCATGTCTCATCTGTTTTACAGGACTTAATAATTAAATAATTATACAAGTACCACTGGTAATATTTTGCCGGATTCAAATCTTCTTCTTTGGCCAAATGACTTTCTTTATGTATAATTAAATCCACGTTCCAAGTGTGACAACCGGACATAGAGATAGATAGACAATATATTCACATGATTTTAAACAATATTATGTTGCTTAATCATTTATCTTATATGTCCATGTTTCCAAGGCAATGCAGTCATTATAAAACCTGGTGCTGAAACTGCTCTCCCTTCACTCTTGATGGCCAGCCTGTTTGGAAAAGCAGGGCTTCCTGCTGGGGTTCTTAATATCATCACTGGCGAAGGTGTGGGAGTAAAAGTGGCCCAGAATCCATTGATCAGCCATGTCACTTACAGTGGGAATAGAAAGGTATCCTGGTTTTTCTTATAGTAGGATTTATACTACAGTGTAGTACTCACCCCATGGTTGTTTGTCTGTTCAGTTTCCATCCCTGTCTAGCTCTTTGTGGCAAGGTCTGAAATGCAATCGCACTAATTGGGCTTTGTCAGTCAGGAAGTGATTGAGGATGGCCGGGCTCTGCTGGAACATTACCAGCAGTCAAAGGGGTGGTCTTGCAGCAGAATTGATGACTGCTGCCTTCTCTTAATTAGTTCTCCTTATGTGGTGTCAATGTTAATGCACTGTGCCCCCCCCCTTCTAACCCCAGGACGGGACGCTGCTGAGCAGGGACGCTGCTGGGTGGGGTGCCCCTGTTTCTCTCACCCTTTCTCTGAGCGCTGTCTGTCCATTCATCATTTTCGAGTCAGCAGACGTAGACAGTGCTGTGGATGGAGTGATAGAAGCGGCCTTTAAAAAGAAAAGAGAGGTCAGTTGTATTATTTCTGTTTTTCTGTTTTTTTTCTTTTTCTGATTTTCCTTCACATATCGGTTGTATTATTTATGGATCTGCTTAGCAGATACATTTATCCGTACTGGCTTGCATGTAATAGAATTCCTTCTACTCTTTTAGAATCCAGTCGTGCTGGATTTAAACCGGATATTAAGTAAAGCCATTTGGGTTTCCAACCTGCTCAAGGGCTCACTAACCATGTCCCGAATGGGATCAGAGTCTGCAGCCTTTTAGTCCAGCTTCAGTCTAGGCATTAGTCATTTTCTATGAATGTATGAATCTGCACAGTGGGCATAAAAGAGTGGATACAATACAATAATTGATATAATAACAGTTGACTAGTGTCAATGTAAAGTGATGAATTAAACATGTACATTAAATAATGCACTAGCAAGCATGACCACCAGGCAAGATATTTGAACATATTCTTTGATTACGACTGCAACTGATTCTGTGATATTCTCTCTCCCTCTCTGTCTCTCTCTCCGTCTTTGCCTCTCTCAGTGGAAATGGGTGCTGTATGTGCAGGAGTCTGTCTGGGACGATGTTGTTAAACGACTAAAGATTCGAATAGCAGCAATGAAATGTCTCCCCCTTTTGGCAGAATCGGATAACAGTGTTGTGGACGCTGCAGTAAATGCTGCTAAACAGCAGGGGGCAACAGTAAGTTATACAAGTAGTTAGTAATGTAAGTAATGGATTTATGACAAATTTTTTTTATTATTACCATGGTTTTTGATACAGGTTTAGCCTAATTACCAGTATATATTTTCTTTGCATGGGTACTTGATTCCAGACGTCATTTGTCCCGGGAAGATTTGTTTAATGCGTTTATGAGGCGGCATCACTGCATGATCCTCCGGGTGTTATTACAGGCCTTCGTCATACTACGTAATCGAGTAACATTTCATCATTCAGCACAACATAGCATGGTATTGGGCAGCTGGTGGTGTAGTGTTACTGAAAGGTTGCTGGTTCCACCTCAGCTGTTGTATCCTTGAGCAAGGTGCTTAACCTGAATTGCTTCAGTATGTAAACAGTAATAGAAGTAATACAACATTGCTAGATGGATAATCATTACAATCAAAATTTTTAACCTTGAGCAAAAGGATATTTAATGATTATGGTAACTTGCTGGTCATCCCTTAAAATGTATTTATGTGATGTTGTTGGCTTACTGGCCAGCAAGATAACTCAAGAAGTTGTGCCAGATAAGTGGCTATAGCTGCTAGTGGCTATAAGAACTAGTGAGTTAGCTAGATAGCATCGGAGTTATAACTGTTGCAATCGACTTAGCTAGCAATTCTCTGCATTTGGAGTTTTATGTAAGAATGTTTTACAATCAACATACTGCTTCAGCCTTTGTATTTATTAATGTGGCCACATAAGGAACTTTACTTAGGGTAATAGTGTTTAAAGGTGCCACCTGCATAAATGCACTCGAGAATGTGTTACATTATGTATAATGTTTATCTGTTCTGTCAGGTGATCCAGCCATGTCCTCCACCCTCCTCGTTGGCCCAATATCCCCCAACGGTTCTGTGTGGGGTGGCTCCCTCTTGCCCCTGTGTAGTCTCACCCCCTCCCGGTCCTGTCTTATCTGCCCTCTCCTTCAGAACTGTGGGTGAGGGGATCACCCTTGGTAAGTGAAGTCTTGCTGTATGGTACTAGGCTGGTAGCAACATCATGAGCTATAAATCATTCTGACACGCCTACTGTTTTACTGGTATGTCTATAAATTTATTGAAGTTAATCAGGATTTATAATCAGGTGGAGTAAACAGGCACAGTTTTGTGGAGATTGATTAAATTGTCCAGCTATTCGTCGCTTCACATTAGTTTGGGTAGAATTAAGTGGAAAAAATTGAATGCTGTTCCTTTCTCTATAATGTTTCAGGAAATCACAGCCCTCATGGGCAGGCGGCCTCCATCTGGACCGAGGATCTGACTCTGGCTCTGGAGTCTGCCAAGAGGTATGGGCCCAGTGACATGTCTGTCTCACTACACCTCAGTCTGTCTGCCTGCCTCTCTGCAGTGTGTTGTATTCACTTCCCTTTTCTCTTCACAGCCTATCAGTTGGAACAGTGTGGATAAACTCTCACTCAGTCCTGGATCCATCCCTGTCGGTTTCCGGTCGGAAGGAAAGTGGGAACTGTACCGATGGTGGTCAAGAGGTATGAAAGAACCCGTGTGTCTGTTACACGCATCTGTCACTCCAAAACATATACTTTAATGTGTGACTAGGAAACCAAACAGATTTCTGTCTAGATTAGACTTGGAATCAATTTTATTCTTCTGTTCTTCAGATGAAAAAGTACAGAGACTGAACCTGTTTATATTATTGTTATACTAAATACTAGCTGGAGTCTGTGCACATAAGCAGACAACATTGCACAAATACAGAGTGTGGCTGTAGGTGGTGGACTATGCACCGGAGAGGTGGAGCCAGCATTGAGTGACTGTAGGGTTTATATAAAGCATAGAGTTCTGGAGTGTAGCAGGGAAAAGACAGTTGTGTACGAACATTAACCCTAATGGGCATATTTAGCTGTGAAACAAAGTCACAGAGGTCTTCATTAAGGAGGGACAATCTGTTAGTGCGCTGACTGGGCCCGGTTTTTGGAGGACAGATGTTAACTCCTCTGTTGGCTCCCTTTATGAGGAAATGTCTATGCAAGTTAATGCCAGTAGTTATTTTTTAACTAAATCCACATGCCTTGTCACACCACATGAAAATGATGCATGCTTGCTTTTTTTATTACGTTAAAAAGCTGGTGCTGTGTTTTAATGTAATGCTGATATTGCTAGCTGAATAGGAATTAGTTCAGTAATTAGCTAAATGATTTGCCCTGGTAGCTATTACATGAAAAAATTACTCTGCTACTATGCTAAGTCGGTAATAAATGTCAAATCAGCGAGTTGTGTGTAGCTTTGTTTTGGCTATAGGCACCTAACAAGATTTCTGTCTCTTAAATAATGTTTTTTCCCCCCCATGGAGTGAATACCCCTCAAATCTTTCCACAGTGCAGGTTGTTTTGTTTAATGTAAGACCTTTCTTGCATAGTCTGCGTTTAGTTGTTCTATTCCAGATGTCAAAGATATTTTGCTCTGAAGTGGATTGCTATCTACCGTTAGAGCATTTTTTAACTTTGTGTTTTTAAGGTTAAGACTTTAATAGGTTGTTTTGATGTGGGAATCGCATCTGTTCTTGGAGCTGACTCTCGGTGGGGGAGTCAATTCCTCTTGACAAAAACATAACTGATTCTAAATTTGATCCAGAGAGGATTGCACACATATACCATGGGAAGTAGAAATGGTGCATCCACAGCGCAAGAAGTCTCAGTGCTAGAGAAAGGGCACATCCACAGCACAAGGGAGTCTTGGTGCTAGAGAAAGGGCACATCCATAGCATATGGGGGTCTCAGTGCCAGAAGAGAACGTTTTTTGGAGTGTATTCAATTTTGAAAGTCCAGTGTCAGTGAATAGGTCCGACTGTGAAGCATTGCCCCCTTTTTTTTTTTTTTGTATTAGGGTCTTTTTCAGTTCCTTCGCCCCTTTGTGTCATCTCCTCTTCATCCATCATCCCCATGCTCAGTTGACTACATCAAATTTGGAAGCACTGCATCGCAATTACCCATACCTGAGGGGTCCAAAAGAGCTGATTTGTGAGTTTGTGTCTAAGTGAGAGATGTATATGGTACGTTATACAAGTATGTTTTTCCCTTTGAGTCTATAGTAAGCTTCTCTTAACTCTTTCTCAGTGTCCCTCGCTCCTATCTTCAGTTTGTCGGAGGTCAACAGTGCAAGTCTGATTCTGGCAGCAGTATCCCAGTTCTGTCACCAAGTGGCAGTGTGCTGGCCTACTGCCCCGACGGAGGCAGGAAAGACATACGCAATGCTGTAGAGGGAGCAATAAAGATCCAACCAGGGTAAATACTTCTCCCTGTCTGCAACCTCATCTCACTGTGTCAATTGGTGTTAGAATGTGCAGTGTGCTGTCAGTATCTATGTATTACCTGCAGTAGGTTTCACATACACTGTTCAGTGTTACAATAATGTACTTGAGTCCTATGTCTTCTTTATTTTGAATCTCTCTTTGCAGTTGGATGAAGAAAAGCCCTGTCTCTCGCTCTCAGTCTCTCTATTCTCTGGCTGAATGCTTGGAGCTGAGAAAGAGCGACTTGGCCCAGTCACTGCACTCTCAGACTGGCCTCTCGTTAGAGGATGCACAGAGGGAAGTTGAACTTAGCATTTCAAGGCTCTGTGATTGGGCAGCCTTCTGTGACAAGAAGGGCGGTGAAGTGCAGGTTAGCCTTTTCATCTATGAAACATTACTTTTTATTGGCTGAGTCAGGGTGACAGTAGTAATAATGGATTGCCAATTCTTAACATTCCACACTGTATTTATAAATGAAAAAACCCACCTCTCCCTTCAGTCTCTTCCCCAGTCTGGCTCTGTACTGTCCATACCAGAGCCAATAGGAGTTGTGGGAGTGGTCCTCCCAGACAGAAGGCCTCTTCTCTCTTTGGTGTCTTTGCTCGGAGCCGCAGTGGCAGTTGGCAGTGCGGTTGTCATGGTGCCAAGTGAAAAATACCCCCTTCCTGCGTTGGAGTTTATCCAGGTTTTTTACCTTCTGTCTACTGGAACCGGTTCTGATGGGTTTGGGTCCAACTAGTCTATTTCTGGCACTTTGACTATGTATAAAAATTGTTTATTTTTCAAATTAACTCAGAACTTAACTCTAAATCATTTCTTAATTTCTAGGTCCTGCAATCCTCTACTATCCCAGGAGGTCTGGTTAGCATCATAACTGGCTGTAGAGACCAGCTGACCCAGGCACTTGCCAACCACAGCGTAATACAGGCTATATGGTACTGGGGCAGTCAGGAGGTGAGCTGTCTTTCCTTGATCCTCCCTTAATCACTAGATGGTCATGTCGTTATGGTTACTGACATAGTTGTCTGCCCTTACTTTTCTCAGGGTTGTCAGTACCTTCATTATACCTGTTCAGACCCTCTGAAGAGACTCTGGCTGCACTTTGAGGAGAGGGAGGAAAAGGAGGGAGGCGTGAGAGGAGCTAGGGACTGGGCTCTCTCTCCCCCCTCGCTCTTGGAGGAGGTGTGGATGCAGGCCGTTCAGTGGAAGAGTGTGTGGATACCCACAGCTTAGAGAGTGTGAGACAGGGGGCACACAGTTAGAGAGGCCTTGCTCTCAAAGCATGATCTAACAAATAGAACATATTCCAATATTACTTGATCCATACTTATAAAGCACTTAAAGAGGTCCATTAGTTTCCAAAGTGTTGTAGTCAACAGGAATATAGGCTTGTCCTGTATTTCTAGTTGTTTAAGATTCGATTTGATAATGTAGATTATTTAGGGAATTGAAAATTGATTGAAAGCCATGTGTTTATTCTTATGTTCTGAGGCCATTTATTAAGAGTTAAACATTTGAGTGTGCGTGTGTGTGTGTGTGTGTGTGGGATATTCTAACCTCAATATTTACTAATGCTGGGAACTTTGCCGAAAAACTGTACCTCACATCCTGCCTTACCAGCTTAAGACACAGAATTTATGTCTTAATGAGAGAAACGTCCTTGTATATATGTCTATATTAGAAGGGGACTTAATTATTAATATAACATAATTCTGTCGTTAAAACATTCTAAATGGGTGCTACTTTATTGCACCACATAATAATATTCTACTGTGCAGCGGAGGAGTCCCTGCTGTGGCTTGGCTCTGCTGCGTTCTGCTGTTGGGAAGCATTAAACTGTTCTTTACCATTCCTTCCTGTTAGCTAATTGATTTTTTTTAATCAGTATCATATTATGGCAAAGTTTAAATTAAGGCTTGGCACAAATCAATACTTTGCCAACCCACTAATTGCAATTTACGTACACACTTAAATACTTTTTATTTTTATGAGTTGCATAAATAAGATATTTACAAACAAAAAAGTGAAAATGCAATTAAATACAATTCAAATCTATTTTATTGTGCGATTGTCAAAGTTTGAAAGATGAACACCAAATATTATTTACATGTAATTCCAATATACACAATAAAAAATATGTTACTCAAGGCTGTCAGGGCTATTGTTTGTACTAAACACTACAGTACACACAAAAAAAACTCGCAATAAGCACTGATTGTTGTATATCTGTGATCTAACTTCTCACAACATCGCAGCCTTTTGGTTTGACGAGCAGAACTGCAAACTAGTTTGGTTTTGTGGTATTGGGTATTAGAGCTCCGCTCTGTTTTATTATTTGCATTAGTCCGCAGCAATGAATCGGCCCTGCATGCAAACCTGAAACCCGATAAACTCTCCTTTGTTCTATAGCTGGTCTTGGTCCGCACAGCCGCTAAGAAAACAGACGGTGAAGGAGATACATTTCCGCGAGTAAGGAAGCCGGGTGTTTCTCAGCTCCTATCTAGCCTCGCCCTAATTGGGAATTGAAAAAGCCTGACCGTGAGCGTGTTGTTTTTTTTATTTTTTATAAAGTGTTTAGTCTTATTATTTCTTCTCCTGAATTGCTCAGCAAAACACTTAGATCAACAGACTTGTTTAAACGCTGTTGATTTATAATAATATGTTGTATTTAGGAACTCAATAATTACTAAAGGATTCGCCCAAGTGAATTAATTGTGTTTACTGGGCTGCTAAATCTCTGGCTAAAGCAGATACGTGTCTGTCAATGCGGTGCAAACAATACGATCGTTTCCCAGCAAATCCTATGTTTTAGTAGATAACTTTGTTATTTTTTACCACCAATCGGTCAGAATTATGGTTTAATTTTTTAAGAAGAACCGCGTGCAAAGAGGAATTCCATGAACTACGTTAGGATCTGCATGACGATGCAAAAAAAGTTGCAACAGTTGTCCACACGTCCACCTTGATATTTTATATCTGTATCAAGAATTTCCCCTTAACAATTCGGCAAAGGAAAAATATTTTGATTTTAACATTTAACAGTTTATAACGATCAGTCATTTTTCTTAAACGTTTATTTAAACACCTTACCCATACTAATTAGTTGGTGTCGACCACAAACCACCTACATTACTGGGTAGGTACCAGATTGTCTAGGTTTAGTGACAGAAGATAGAAAAAGCTAAAAAAAACAAAGTAGTAACAGTTTGATCCTCTAATTAGCCCATATTTATTTAACAGTTTTGAATCCATATATAAATTTTCGATTCAACATTAGAACTTAGAACTTATTTCATATTTTGAGCATTTGAATACTTTTCATCTGGCGCTCAGTTATATTGTTTCATAAACAGGTTGAGTTGTGTTAGCTGAATCTAGTTATGTTCTCTCAAACAGGCTGTAATGCTGACCCAACAAATCATTGGAATGGAGTGGGAAGTAACTCCTTTACTGTAACTTCTTCTTTTAAAACCTGTTTTAACCAGTCTGCACTACGCCCCTCAAGGCTGTTTCCATGGTGGCATGACCTTGCAACTTTCGATGCTGAGTCACAATGAGTCGGCAGAATTGTGAATGTAAATCAACGCTGTTCAGGATATAAACTGCAATGTAATGTTGCTCAGGATTCTTGTATTGAACTCTTTAAAATAAGAATAGTGTATTCATAAAAGTGCTAATGGTTGTATTGAACACTATGATACACTAAACACGCATTGCAGAACACTACGATTAGAGCTGGTGCAATTTTGAGTGTGTAATGTAGCAAAAAAAACAATATGTGTAGTTATACTTTATTATTTTACCCTGGACTTCTATTGAAGTACCTAGTTTGTGTAGTTTTACATCAAACTGCAATGATACAAACAAAATTGTATGCTAGCAGAGATATATAATAAATAAAAAACTTTAATGTTATTTTCTTTGCGATTACTGCCAAAATGTGTCCGAAAATACAACAAATGGACTCAATAAAACAATCCTTTGACCTATTTCCATATCAATCAAAATATTGACCTGCATGTTTATCACTGGAAACTTTGTACCAGGGAACGTAAACATATTTGGAGTTTTTGGAGTGTTTGTTAATCTAACACTTAACCCATGCCTGACAGAGTTCTGTCATTAAGCATCACCAGATTCAATTTAGTTTTTATCTACTTCCAATTATCAACTAAACTATATGTATAATATTTCAAATTTTTAGTTTATTACCCATGACTAATTTATTATAAGGCCAGGAATTCAACATAATAAAAGGTAAAAGAAGAGTGTGGGAAGGGCGCTTCATTTTCACATTCTCTCTTTTTAACTAACTAATATGTTGGTCAGTTCAAATAGATTATTTTATCAATGGAGTGAAATCATTGGTCAATCATTGGTACATGTCCATTTGTAAATTATATATGTATATACACACACATATGGTATACATTTCCCAGGCCTGGACCCCTACAAAGTAGGCCTGGGGCAGTTCGGTCAAGGAAAACTCTGTAAACCTCCCTGAAGAAACCTTCCCTCAAGCACCAGGAGTTATTATTATCTTAAATAATGATCAGTTAATAGGGCTTTTCTTCGACGTTATCTTGAAGCTGGGAGGTCTGGAATGATTCCCCACATAAAAGAGAGAGATTGTGTTGGGAGGTAAGGCACTGTTAATGTTTAATGGTATTATGAACTTGAATGTTAAATATTTTGAGAAATGAGTAAGGAAACATGGTGACAGTGATTCTTAGCATTTTCTTGGTTATTTGGACGACAATAGTAAATAGTCATAAAAAAAAAAATTGTATAGATTAGATTTTCGCATGAGGAAATGAATGGTGTTTTTTTTTTTTTTAAGTCAAACTAACTAAGCGCGATGTGAAAGTGCTGAAATACACACATCCGTTTTCTTGTCAGCAGACCTGAAAGTCACGAGAACGTATACGATTGTCATTTGCCTTGCAGTATTGTGGAGTTTTTAACGTTGTTCGTTCTAAAAAGTTTAATTTATTTATTAAAAGCTTACCTTTTACAATACCTTTGATGTACCATTCAAACTACAACAGTGTTGTTGTTTTTGTTTTGTTTTTTGACCCGCTTCTGTTATTTTATTAATTATTACTATAATTTCTAATTTATTTGTACACTCTTACACTGGTGTCTTGTTATGACGTATTTTCTCCCCCGTTTACGGCTTTTCTTCGTGTTTCATTGGCTGGCGCCCCCTTTACTTACTGGCAGCTACTGACGTATTATGTTTTTTTTTTTTTTTTAACCCATAAATACCAGTAGAAATCAGCCATTTCAGGAGACGACAAGAAGTTCTTGCTTCAACAGTGATTGGACGGAACTCCTTTATCCTTCTCTGGTTCTACTATTTAAGCTTTTTGATAATTTTCCACTTATTAGTGCATTATTTTTACTGATTGTCATTAGACATCGTTTTGTATCACTCGTTTTTGTATCACAAAAATAAGTAAGCCGTTCAAGATGGAAACCTCTCAGATCCGCCAGAATTACCACCGTGACTGCGAAGCTGCCATTAACCGAATGGTCAACATGGAGCTTTTTGCCTCCTACACCTACATGTCAATGGTGAGTGGTTTAAAACGGGGTTTTGGTGTTGGTTTGTATGGAGACATCAAATTGTTGATTGAATGTGTTTGAAGCTGCTTTTCTCTTGCATTCACAGTAGTAACGGAAAAGTGTTTACTGGTATAGGTAGGCTATTGATTAAGTATAACCGCTGGGGTTTTTGGAATCTATGCAAAACATCGGAATGTAATCAACAGCCCAACTTGTTACATACTGTTTACTTCTCAGAATCGTTATTTTGTTCAAACAGCCTTAACTGCCAACGTTTTTAAGTTACTTCAGAATACCTGGTTCGCATTCTATGAATACATAGGTTCGCAGGTTACTAAACCCCGCCAGTCCTCATTTTAAGTGCCAGTACACCGGATATTTTTCCGGATATTTTTAATTTTTATTTTTATTTTTTCCTTCCAACTCAGGCTCATTATTTTGGTCGGGACGATGTCGCGTTGGGTGGTTTCTCACACTTCTTCAAGGAAAACAGCGAGGAGGAACGAGAGCACGCAGAAAAACTAATGTCTTTTCAAAACAAGAGGGGTGGACGCATCTTCCTTCAGGACGTCAAGGTAAAGTCACGCATTTTCCTTTGCCTAATTGGGGATATGGGAAACGTAATGCCACAGAAGGCAGTTTAAAAGCAGAAATTCTCTTTCTAACCAGTTAGTTTTTAACTTAAAATGCAAACATTATTTGGGCTTAGGTCTGTGTGCTTATCCGTGAAGTAGCTGGCTGACTTGACACGCCACACCTGTTGCCTCCCCTACAGAAGCCAGAGAGGGACGAGTGGGGCAGTGGCCTGGAAGCCATGCAGTGTGCTCTGCAGTTGGAGAAAAATGTGAACCAGGCCCTGTTGGACCTGCACAAGATTGCCTCTGAAAAGACCGATCCCCATGTAAGGTCTCATGGTTTACTTATTGTGATTCTGTTGAGCCCGACTAACAGTTGATCAGCAAATTGGTGTGCATCTGTGTAAGAGCATATTTTGTAAAAAAAAAATTTCAGATGTGCTTAGTAATTCAATCTGAGATGTTTATTGTGAATATTTATGGTGCATTGATGGTATCAACATTTAATGCCTTTGAGTCCACGTTTCTTACCCGTCTCCTTTCGCCCATTAGCTGTGTGACTTCTTGGAGACCCACTACCTAAACGAGCAGGTGGAGGCCATCAAGAAGCTCGGCGACCACATCTCCAATCTGTCTAAAATGGATGCGGGCAACAACCGGATGGCTGAATATCTGTTCGATAAACACACCTTGGGTAGCAGCAGTTAAACACCAGGCTTAGCATTAGGCCAAGCTACCTTCATAAGATCCTGCTTTATTTACTGTAGTAATGGCATAGCTGCTCTTTGTAAAAGGTAACTAAACAACTCTTTTAAGAAACATACTTGATAAAGGGAATTGAAAAGTAAATTGATAGGTTTAGTTTAAATTGCTTATCCATTGAAAAGTTATATTTTGTGCAGGATCAAACAATGGGGTACTGTTTTCGTGTTTGTTAATAGGGGCTCCAATTTGTTGGTAAGCTTTGATCTCTACAGCCTGAACCAAAAATAAACATTTTGAACTGAACATCTGTGCTTTGCATATTTACTTCCCCATTGGTGGAAGTGCCTGAGTAACGCTGGACTGGAGATGGGTGGAGTGGGGAACATTTTAGTTGCACATTTTTAAAAAGCCATTATAGGTGGTGATGCGCTGTCCCCAGAGGAGTACTTTGCCTGAGATGTGAGGGCACAGAGAAGGAGGAGGCCACCATGTGGAGCAGGATTTGGAACAAGAGCTGCATCACCCTCTGAATTATTTCTTATTGGAAATGCAATGTATCCAAAAGTTATGACCCCAGTCAAATTCAGGCTGATGGGAGGTTAATGGAATTATTCAGCGAGTTGCTGAAGTCTGACTGCCAAACCATGTAACATGTAAAAATCTGCTCTGAAGTCAATCCTGTGAAAAGAGATGGGGGTAGTGTACACTTTGTTCTTGTTAACTCGTAACGGCAGCGTTTTACACGAGCTGCAGTCTGGAAATGGCTTCGCCATTAAGCTGTAAAAAGATTTGCAATAATCTAGATTTAAGGCATGCACAATTTTCTCTGTCATTTGACAATGACTCTTTATGTTTCTGAACACGGGACTTGCGTAATGTAAATCGATATAATTTAAATTGCAATACCGCCTACGACCACTGAGGGTAGCTAGTATGTCTTGCAACTATAGTGATTTGAAAGCCCTGGTCAGATTATTCACTATTATAGGAGTTAATGACATACAAATTATACTGCATGCAACAGTCTACGGCTGATATTGATATTCATGGAAGATAGTGAATAAAGTGATATCCTTTGTCGATATGGAAAAATAGGGTTGACAAGGTGTATCGACTTTAGCAATTGAAATAGCTTGAGAATAAAATGTCAGCCCAGGTTATGTCAATGACCTACAGTGTCCTCTGTTTTTATTAATGGTGGCAAAAAATATGAGGGAAGTGGAATCCGACCATTGAATTGCATACCTTAACAATCCCTTAAGTGTCAGTGTGCATAAAACATATTTACAAAAAGGATTATCAAATGAACTGACCAGTAGATTAAGTGTTTTAAAATAAAACTGGCTCCAGGTGGATAACAGTCATACAGTATATGTTAGAGATTAAGGGAATCAGATTTTTTAAATGAATGGACTGACTGTCAGATGAAGCTCCTTAGGTCATTTCTCCCCATATCCATTTAACACATTATATATTAAAGATATATTAAGATAAACAGATCTCCAGACATACTGTATCTGAAGGGGAAATAACAACATATGCTTACTGACAGAGAGAGAGAGAGATTAAGCCAAGTACTGGTTTATTGACTCGAATGCGCTTTGGAGAGAGAGAGTTTAGAGGAGGGTGATGAGTGTAGTAAGCATGGGAAGATAGAAGAGATTAGGCAGGGGAGTAAGGTACTACAGTTCTCTCACACAGAGGAATTTTCAAGCCATCAATAAAAGAAAGAGACAACAAAATACCTGGTGAGTTATTTATTCTGTAAAGCCTTCTAAAGCTAATTGTCCATGCGGGTTATGTAAAGGACAAATATGCTTTTGTTGTTGCAAAGGCTACCTAATTACTATCAGATAAAAGATAAGGATAAATGATCAATTAAAACTGTTTACCCCAAAAAATAAAAAATAAATAAATCCTTCTTCCTGTGTTGTTTATCTTGCAAAATTGCTGGTTTAGCTGTTAATTCACTTGCAATCCAGAATATTAATCATTGAATTTTAAAGTACCCTATTTAAAGTGGCATTGGAATAAGCTGAGTGGGGTGTGTTTTTGTTTTTAAACAGTTACGCAGTGATTTTCCTTCAACAGATTTTGTGATGAATGTCAGTTTCCAACTCAGTTGAGATTACTTAGAGGTTTCCTTTACAAAGTGTTGTGGAACAATCTTTCAGAACAATCTTAATTTAGTTTTTATTTTTCATTTAATTTTAAGTGGGATGAAAAGTAGCCAGGGATTGCAGAGTCCGAGTACCAACAAAGAGAAACACTCTATCCCACTGCAGTACACTCTAAATGATCTAAAGTGTATATGTCTGGCTTTACTGTAGTCTAACGTCAACCTTTGCTTATTGCACTGTTCTTCATTCCTGCTCCTGGAAGTTCTTTGTTTCACTTGTGCACTTTGAAAGATTTGAATTATTTTCTTAATTTAGGAACAAATAACAAATTTAGGAATTTCTCCCAGCATTGAGATCATTACTTGTAAACAGAGCAATGGGAAGGCGGTACAGTTGTGTCCCTTTAAGGTATTGCGTTTCTCCATGACATGCTAATTATGAGGACTCTCTCATATACACTCACATACTTTGATCCATTATAGAGAACTCCACTAGCCATTTAACTGACCGGATGGTTCCATGCAGAACAGTAGAAATCACAACTAACCGGATGGTTCCCACGCAGAATAGTAGAAATCAGAACTAATTGGATGGTTTCATGTAGAACAATATAACTAAGAATTGACTGGATGTTTCCTTGTAGAACAGTAGAACTCACAACTGACCGGATGGTTCCATGCAGAACAGTAGAATCATGTTGTCTATGTTGAATAATGTGCAGTTTCTTGACTGTTTTGATCTTTTCTGTGATCAGACCATAGCTCGGTCTCAGCACAAATGTCCCTGATGGAGCATCTCATTGGTGCAGCTGTCTTCCTCGCTTACCCTCGCTGAGGTATTCGGGAAAATGATGCATAAATTGCTTATAATCAAGCATTCAAACACCATCACAGAGTGAGAGAAGGCCATAGTCCATTTTTTATTTATCCACACTGGCTGTAATTCAGGCAGAATCGCCCTGTGTGACTTTTCACTTCCTTGGTTCTCTCAGCGTGCCGATTGTTAAAAGTATATGTATATGATATGTGGTACAAGTATCAACTGCACTTCAGAGGGGAGTTACAATAAAATACCTTGTTTTAAAAACAAAATTGTACTTTAGGAGTCTTTACTTCCAAATTTCTAGTCTCAGTTCTGAAGGACTGTATCCCAAAGGGGTTTAGAAGCCTTCCACGAGTAGCAAACACTATACAGTTAAAATAGATAACATTTAATTTGGAATGAAGAGTAATTCCCTAAATCAGATTGTTGAACCCTCGAGGGTTTAAAAAAAAAAAAAAAACCTGTAGGGATTCGTGGTCCTCTTTCATGGTGTGTCGGAGAACATCTAATCTCCCCATCTGTCAATACAAACTCAATCACATGAAATAATGATTCATTTGTAGTACTCAGTGCAGCATAATAGCATACAATGTATTTAGCAATGGTTGTCAAGAGCTGCTGTTGGGCTGGGCCTGGCCTCATTTGCTTGCAAGTTTTAATTTGTTTCTTACATTAGTTTGCCAGTTAAAAACCAGGAGATAATTTTAATAGTGTTTATATTGGGAATTGCAGATTTGAAATGTTTTTTAATGATCTGTTTAATTAATTAACTGTATGCTTTCTATATTTAGACATCAGCAGTGTTTAGTAAGTTGAACTTGGATTTGTATGTAATGTAGTTGCATGGAGTTGAAGAGACCACTACTCAGTGAAATTAGTTGCAACCGTGTTGCATGTGTGTTGCATATGGAGAGCAGTGGATGTTATGCAAGGAAATCTCCAATCCTATTGGTTGCAGGAGATAAAAGCTTGTGTCTAACCGTTTAGAGTAGCATGGCCTTAAGACTTTACTAAAAGATGAGGGGACAGATGGCATGCATAGTTAGAAAAATATATCTTTCTTTACATGGAATGCTTGAAAAGAAGGTGTAGAATGTGATTTTAGCAGATGAATCAGATGGACAACAGGAGAATTGGATGATCAAGGACATCTGTACCACCAAAAACTCTCTTTTTAACGTTGATTCTTGAAATCACTAGCCTACTATCCATACAAGGACACCCACTGCCTGTAATCCCTCCACATTTCCAAATACACATTTATAATTTATACCCGCATCATTCCACTGCCAACTGTGATAACATGTGTGTGTGTGTGTGCACGCGCGCAGTGTAAGTGTGTGTGGGTGTGTTTGTGGGGGGTGGGGTCAAACTGCCCCTAATATACTTAAGCTTTGGGATTTTTGGATTAACTTTTGCAGTTAATCTTGTTACGTGTCTGGGAGATAGGGAAGGACAAGGCCACAGGACAGGGAGGCAGGGGAGAGTGACGGGGTGTCAGGGGAGATTAGGGTCAGGCACATTGCTCCGAATTTCCCTGCCTGGAGAGGGCAGCTTTGTCTAGAAGAAAACAAGGAGGAAGTGAGAAGTAATGAAACAGGCCGAAATTGAGGCTGAACATGTATCTGGATATTCATTTAATATAGAGATCGGTCAGTAGGAAATAAAGAGGGTGTACGATTGGGAGCAGTACTGGAAGATGAGGAGTGGCATGGGGACTAAGGAACCAATATGTACAGTGACAAGTTGGAGAGAATTGTCTACATAAGTCAAAATTTGCAGTACATTAACAATTGGATAGGCTTACACAATGCCGCTCCAGGCCTGTAATGTTCAAACCCCATAGAATTACAACTACGCTTTCTCATGCTGTGCTATACACTGAAATTAAATTATTCTATGAACTTTCAACTGAATAACCGATGACATCACATTTAAAAAAAATGTTTTCCAGCTGCGTTACAATGAGACTGGCCGGATTGGAAATCCGGGGCCGGCGGGCCGCAGAGCCATCCGAGCCGGAGGCAGAACCAGCCCCTGCCCCACCGGTCCACCATCCCAGCCACAACTTCGACAACATGAAGAACAAGTTCATGAACGAACTGGGCAGACTGCCAAGTGAGTGCCCCACCCTACTTTAGATCAGCTGTGATGTGGGACATGTGACTGAATGCTGGGACAATACATGCCATGAAGTCTCATTCTGTCATTTGCATCACATCGGTGCCCTGCTGCCTGCCATGGTAACGGTGTTCTGCTGAATCCACTTCACATTGCCACTGTACTTCGTTGTTACGACTGTATCTGGTCCAGTGGGAAAAACACTAATGTCTCTTTTCCTCAACTGTTTTTTTTTTTTTTTTAACCATACTTTTATTATTATTGAACTGAGTGAATTAATACATGATAGTGTCTGTGTGTTGGGTGGGAGATGGGGTGTGACTGGAAGGGATACATCAGCAACTAAAATGGGTTAGGTGGTGCTATTCCAGGAGATCTAATACTCCATCAAAGCAAGAACTTGTGTATGTATGGGAGAACCCACAATGTGAATGTGAAATATGGGCAAACATGTCCAGGTCCCTCATCTTATACCATTTCACTCCCTTATTTCCGCGCAGACCACAAACATAAACGTAAGTCCATTGCTTTCTGTCTTTGCACTTTTAGCTGTAGGCCTACCCATGTCAATCTTTCCAAACCTTCTGTCTTGGGCATGTGTGCGTGTGTGTGAGCGTGTGTTTTTAGTTATTCTGTAGAAGTTTATATCAATATTGCCGATCTTATTTATCCCTACTTCTAACTTTCCTTTCACCTCTCTTTAATTATTCCCATTCCCAGCTTTAAAAACAAACTTGTTTAAGGATTAGAATGAATAGTTTGTCATTTACATGTATAGTAAATCAATTATTTTATTGATTATAGGCATCGTAACCCATTAAAACCCATTATTGTGGAAGATTTCAAAGTAAAAAGATACTTTAGAAGGACTACTTCTATAGTATTATAGAAAACTGAATATTGCAATAGGTTGGCATAAAAGGTCAACGGGCATGCAGGTGGAAATATGTTTTCCATGTAATCATTAAACTGTTATAGTCATACTAAACCACTGCCAAGACTGATACATGTCAGAAGAGCAACACCATGTTGATGTTTCCTTCACAGTGCCCATGTGGGCCATAGGGGCCATAGTAGTGGTTGTCCTGGCGCTAGTCGGGTGCTTTATCTTCTGCATTGTCAAGAAGTGCTGCGGCAAGAAGAAAAAAGCCAAGAAAGTAAGGGAGAGGAAAACCGGACGTCGTCGGAGGAAAGGCGGAGATGGAGACGGCGACGGCGACAAGGTGAAAGAGGATTGAGCAAGTCCTGTTGCTAACCTCTAACGCTAAGATTCTGCATGGTGTAGATCAAATTATTTATGTGTTTTGTCACATAAATTAGAAGTCCAAAATAAATGAGGATATTCAGCTAATTCATGTTTTAATGTAATTAATGATGTGGTAAACTTGGAACATCCTGTTCTGGATTTTCTGGGCTTCCATGCTCCCCCTTGTGGTTGCTGTGGTTGGTGCTAGTGAGCTGATAAAATAAAATAAATACAACTGCCAATTCCAGCCTGGAGAGGAAATTTGTGCAATCTGATTCACAGGAAGATGGAGACAAGGAGGGAGAGGAAGAACAGGAAAGAGAGAACTTGGGGAAGCTGGAGTTCTCACTGGATTATAGCTTCACTGACAATCAGGTTCGTCTCCAGTCATCAGAGGGCCTCCTCTCCCTTTCACAGTGCAGGGCCGATAACTCTGCTTCTTTAACCCCTTCTCCTGGTCTGCTCTCTCCCAGCTTATAGTGGGGATCCTTCAGGCCCAGGATCTGGCTGCCATGGATATGGGTGGGACCTCTGATCCTTACGTCAAAGTCTATCTGCTCCCTGACAAGAAGAAGAAGTTTGAGACCAAGGTTCAACGCAAGAACCTGAGTCCTGTTTTCAATGAGACTTTCACATTTAAGGTCCGGTTTTCTCTTTACCCTGCTATTGTATGGCCTTTTCCAGCATCTGAAAGCAGTAATCTGAGTGTGTGTCCTGCTTTCCTATCAGTTGTTTATGTTTTGCTTTGTAATCTGCTGGTTTTGGGGTTCTTGACAGTCATGTAATGTTCCACTCCAGTAGCTCAGTGCTCCGGGAATATGGGTTCAGTTTCCAGTATTCAGTTTCCAGTTGTCCAGGTATTCACTGAGTTTGGTTGCTTTTGTTTACCTCTTGGTTGTTTCAGGAAGCCATTTGTATACTCCCGGTACTATGTCATACATAAGACCACTGGGAGAATCTCACACAATGTAAAAGTCAAATTGACCATGATGCATGCATTTCTCGACTTTCTGCCTCCCTCCTTTTTTCGGTCAGATTCCGTATGCAGAGCTGGGTGGGCAGACTCTGGTGATGCAGGTCTACGACTTTGATCGCTTCTCGAAGCATGATGTGATCGGTGAGATAAAGATTGCAATGAACAGTGTGGATCTGGGCCAGCCCTTGCAGGAATGGAGGGAACTGGAGAACGGAGAGAAAGAAGAGGTTAGAAAGTGCAGTAATCTGTTCTGCAATCAGTTTTTTTTTTATATCCGGCTAAAACATATATATTTTTTTTGTTATCTTCTAGTTCTGTCCCACCATTTCCGTCCCTGTCTTTTTACCTCAGGATCTGTCCCACAATATATCTCCCTGTCTTTTTACCTCAGGATCTGTCCCACAATTTATCTCCCTGTCTTTTTACCTCAGGATCTGTCCCACAATTGATCTCCCTGTCTTCTTACTTCAGGTTCTGTCCCACCATTTCTCTCCCTGTCTTCTTGCCGCAGGTTTTATCTAACTGCATAGTTTGTTTTTATAACCACTTGTTTATTATTTCATTGTTAATGTAAGCCCTGCATTTACCCCTCTCTTTATCTCAGCAAGAGAAATTGGGTGATATCTGCATCTCTCTTCGCTACGTTCCAACTGCTGGGAAACTCACTGTCAATGTGATGGAGGCCAAAAACCTCAAGAAAATGGATGTCGGTGGCTTATCAGGTGACAACCCCCCCCCAATTCATCCACCTGTCTCTTGCTCTTCCCACTCTGCCCTTTGACCGTCAAAAAATTGAGAAAAAGAAATTCCAACCATAAATACAATGTAGCAACGTAATCATCAAAATAATATGTAGCATTTTTGGCAGTAATAAAGAGCTCATGCACAGATATCATAGACACATGTTACTGGCTATTAAATAGATCCTGTGTACCTGTGTATAACTTGCTATATGGTCATTTCATTTAGTTAACATTTTCTTATCCATAAAAAAACTTAATTTTCACAATAATTTCTTGCAGTCTATCATTTTCTGTAGTCCATATGCTGATTACTAGTTTCAGAGACTCACAGAGCTTCTCTGCATGTAAAACATATTTATTGTCAATGTCAATGTCAGCAGCCTGCCATTTCCAGGCATTATGCCACAGCTATACTTTTCTTTCCGCTCTAGACCCTTTCGTGAAGGTTGTGCTGCAGCACAATGGCAAACGACTGAAGAAGAAAAAGACGACAGTTAAGAAAAACACACTGAACCCCTATTTCAATGAAAGCTTCAGCTTTGAGATTCCTTTTGAGCAGATACAGGTAATAAATTATCGATATTTACTGGAGTTTTCAGTCTGTTTATCTAAAAACAGAACCTCAGTAATTCACCTTTTCCCTCACACCTTTTTTTCTGTAGAAAGTGCAGGTTTTGATAACAGTGTACGACTATGACAAGCTGGGAAGCAACGATGCCATTGGCAAAACCTTCATTGGCTATGGTGCGTCAGGGGTGGGGCTCCGCCATTGGTCAGACATGCTGGCCAATCCCAGGCGACCTGTTGCACAGTGGCATACCCTTCTACCTGAGGAGGAAGTAGATGCGGCCCTCAAGGCCCCCCATCGTTGACCTTCCTTTTTTTCGCTACCTCTCGGTTGTGTGATGTAATGTTATGTCCTTCCCAATAAACATGTGAAAAGTTGCTGAATTCCCAGTCCCAATTAAGAGAAAAATACCTGTTGTAATGCACGATTTTGTTTCTTCATTTTCTCTTTGTCAGTGTGTGTAAGTGGTGGAGAAGGAGAGCGACATTATTCTGATTTCTTTCAAGATCACAATAAATCACTTTACAAATTTGAAAAGATGGTAGCCTGATTTGTTTGCCAGCATGGTGTCAATCTTCACTTACAAATTTCCTTCCTAATCATAGTGACCAGAACGAAGATTGTGAACCCCTTCCTACAAGGAATCAAAAGACTGAACACATCTCAAAGACATAAAAACAAGCAAATGAAGTAACAGCCCCTAACGGTGCATGGCTGTATGAATAATGTTCCTCAGCACCACTGTTATGTGGAACTCATGGGAAGGAAAAGCAGAATTTTTTATAATCTTTATTATGCTCATCATTTTTTTGCTTATTTCAGTGCAAAATTACCAGGCAAAATGTCTTATGCATTAGTGTGTCAATAGAAAAGAGCAATTTTTTGATTTCCAAAAAATTCTGTTACAGAGAAATTTTTGTATTTTGTTAAAGAAAGTAACATATTATGTAATAGACCACTTTTCAGATAAAAAACATGATTACTTTAGGTTATGAGGTATGAGGTAAGTGCATGTATAAACAAAGATAACAAATAGGTGCTAATGATCAATAACACATTGAGCTGATTGAACCAAAATGATTAAGAGAACCATAAACGGTTGTAGAAGGAATTAAACTAGGAGAAGGACAAACAAACTAAAAGGTGCTGGCGTGGCAGATGTGACAGTTTAACCTTCAATCATCAATTCTTACATCATGGCAAGAGTGAGCATAGCAACAAGACACAAGGTGGTCAACCTGCATTAGCAAGGTCTCTCCCAAGTAGAAATTTTGCGACAGACAGGAGTTTCAAAATGTGCTGTCCAAGCTCTCCTGAAGAAGCACAAAGAAACGAGTGCAGCAGATGAGAGATACATCAAAATGACATCCCTTAATGATGGTAAGAGATCCAGCACTACTATCAGCTCTCAACTCAGCAGAAACCACTGAAACCCAAGTACACCCCTCTACAGTCCGGAGAAATCTTGTCAGAAGTGGTCTTCTTGGAAGAGTTGCTGCGGTCGTGGTTTCCAATTCAACAAACAGTATTTGTTTTCAATCTTTTCTGTTGGAACTGTAGTTAGGAGACGGAGACTTGGTTCTTCAGGAAATAAAGACTTTTATTTTGTAAACACAACAAAAGCCGTGGTGTCCGCGTTTGTACAGTTTCAAACATACCTGCCCTTCCTCTAATGGGAGGTGCCCACGGTGTCGCCAGTGTTTTACTACCCCCTATTGGTCACGCCTTTTACCCTACTGTCATGACTGGTCCTTTTGTTAATACATACTGATCTCAAGGAAATCATTGATGTTACCTCCCTGGCCCTAGATAGTACCGCCTTCACCCAGTTCCTGTTTTATTGAAATTGAGAAACAACTGTGGTTTTGTTTCCGTTCCAGCAACAGCATTCCACTACATATTAACCCACCACATAATTCCCCCCTTCTGACCCCCAGGTCTCACACATAATCACGCCTTCCCCCTTCTCCTCCTTAGCCATGACACAGTCCGCTTTGACTTTAGACTTTATTAGAAAAGGACACATCATCTCCTAGCATAACACACATAAAAGAAGGCACTGCTGTGAAATTAGATAAACACATATTACTAGCGAAATTGGGGTAAGGTAAGCAGAGCAAATACGCATCTACATCATTATATCAACGCACTTTTCAGGATGACTACGACTGCTTCCTTATCCCAAATTCACTAGAATCCCTGGGTTGTGAGACCAAAAACTCCCCCGTTCATTTTAAAGGGAGAAAAAAGATCTTCACTCTCTGTACAGTCTAATATTTATACACAGTTCCTTTGTTTCCATCGTGGTTGTTGTGCTGACCATAGGCGGGACAGAACCTCCAACCATCGGTTACTGGGACATTTGGCACTCCTCTCTCAGTTCTGCTGCTTCCTCGTCCGTTTTCAGGGGAACTCTTTCAGCCAGGGCCAGCTGTAACAGGGGCAGCTGTAACAGGACCATCTGACGGCTCAATGGCCTGGTGAAAAATGATCTTAGGACAGGTAACAAGCAACTCACCATCAGACAGACCAGAGAGTGCAAAGAAGATCCCTGCGGCCAGCTTAGCCAACCATGCTCCCCATCGCCCAAATGCGTTTTCTAACCAATCCCATGCATTATTTCCAAATCCCGCATTAGCTTTTACCTCCTTTCTAAGCGCCTTTAGTTATCCTATGGCTGATTTTGACCATCCCTTGTGTGTTAATTTAAGTGGTCGTTTCTGTGTGACTGCTTGTTCTATACAAGTGCATAGGTTTGGTTTGAAAATTGGTGCTGACACAATATTTTAGGGGGGCAGATTGATGATTTTTTAATTTATTTTAAAATTAGTGGCAGGGACCCTGATTCAAAGGCCCCTGTACATTGGTAGGGACATGTCCGTTCCTAGCTTAATCTATGTGTAATGCACCACAGAGTACAGGAACAGGGGAACCCAGTTGCAGTGCTGAGAGGGAAGGTTGGACAGGGATGGGTCGAGTACCAGCAGGACTCAATGAAAAAGTGAGGGGCTTTAGGGCAGAGGAGGAGCGCTGGTGTCCCTCACTCGGACACAGGCGTCATCTTCCTCAGACTCTGAAAGAAAATTAGGATGTAAGCCAGGGCACATCAATGTGGTGCGAGAGAGTATCTTTCTGAGCTGCGCAGAGCCCTTTTGTGAGGAGTGAGCCATTTAGGGTAATGGTCATCAGGTGTTCCCCATCCCAGCTTAAGTGGCTGCCTGATGACCTACTGAGGCCCTGGGAGCTGTCCACAGCGGAGCGTTGACCGGCGGTGCTGAAAGGCTGGGGAGGTCAGTGGGCGCTGTCCCCGGTCCTGAATCTTCCTTCTGTGAGGGAAGGTGACCCCTACCGGTGTCGCCGGGGATTGTGCAGGGGTGGGGTCTACCGCCCCTGCACCACAATATATATATATTAATTATAGTCTTCAAACATAACACAGACTTCCCATTTTTCCACCAACAACCAGTCAAGGACAGTTCTGCCATGCCATTTTACTGGTGGCGCCTAGTTGTTCCCCCAGTGCTGATAACGCCTCATCAGTGTAGTTGATGAACCGTTGTTGATTATATGTAATTAAACCACTCAGCCTTTATATTGGGGTCTATCCAAATCAATATAGACTAAAATCCTGAGGTTATTTCATGACTTGCTTTAAATTAATTAGGAATGCCTCTAGGTTGTCCTATCACATCTATTTTAACATGCGGATCGAGAGTACAGGACTTCCTGACTCTTGTACGTGTGGGTATTTCATTTTCCATGGTCATAATGACCACGCTGTCTGCCAAAATAGCAAGTGCACAAAGTCCTGTCCAGGCATTGCATTGCGTAGGTCTTTACCACAATACCAAAACATGTCAGAAACTCATCTGTCAGCATTGGAAATATTCTTACAGTGAGCACCGGGTTACTTGTGGCCAGTTGTCACAGTTATCCTGAGAATTACATGTCCGTATAACACTGCAGTTCCCCTGAAATCGACCCACGTTCCTGGTCCCATTAGCTATTTCATAGCATTCAAACATCACATCTGGGAGTCTAACTTTATACATAGCCACCAACGGATTTACAGGTGAAATCTTTAGTCCCCATATGGCACAATCCCTTCCTTTATACTGACCTTTGCTCAAGCCCATTGCATCGAGACATGTTACTGGACACTGAGTTGTATCTGTCCATTGGGTAATAATTCTAGACCAATTAGCACATGCCACATAGCTGTAGGGGTTTGGTAACAGCAGATAAGTCGGGGCAGCTTCCATACACACCAAACAGGCAGATGGCTGCAAAGAATGGGCTGTATAATTTGCCCAATTCCACCACTTATCTTTTTTAGCTTAGTTCCACAGATCGTTTGTTTGCAATTCTGCACTCGCCCTCTCTTGGTTATCTACTGATCTCTTAATTTTTACACCCGTAAATGTTAGTCCTCCCTGCCCTTCTGGAAGGTAATTCTCTGGTGGTATTTTCCCTCCAGTCTCAGCAGGGTTATTCTCATTGAGGTTTGTGCCTAGGACTTCAAAAGAGGTCCTCCAACTAAATAGTTGTGAGGACTTGGAGGTCAGCCTCTGAAAGAGTTTTCCCAGTTCTGCCCCCCTTTCCCTTCCACAATCATCCCCATTGCTCCCGGAAGGCCACTCAGAATCAGGGCTAGGAGCCAACTCAGGCAAAGTGCCAGCCCCACTCCCGTCAGTCTCACCACCTTCACGCTGTATTTTCCCCTTATTTGGTGTCGGGGGGGGGGGTCCTGGAACCCTCTTCTGGTGGAGCCCTGGTTGTGATCTCAGCAACCTCCCGTTCCCCATTATTTCCTACCTCTGGTACAGCTCTAGTGCAGTGGTTAAGATGATACCACACTCCACTGCCTTCAACCTGCAGAGCTGTTGGAGATGTTCTGGTAATTCAATAGGGTCATTCTCTGCTGGGCTCGTCCCACTGTCTCCGGAACTTTTTTACATACACCAGGTCCCCGGGGTTCAGATGGTGGCTTTCCTCAGGATTCTCCTGCTCCTTCTTCTTTTCCTGTTCAAATATAGTTCTATGTATAGCAGTTAGTTGCCTACAAATTCCTGAAGCCCTTGCGCCAAGATCCCTAATTTCGGCCCCCCAGACGGACCTCTAATCCTAGGCGCAGGCATAGGTCTCCCAGTTAACATCTTGTGTGGGCTTAAGTGTGTGATCCTATTTTCCTGCATCCTGCAGTGCATTTATGCTAATGGTAGGGCATCTATCCATTTCATGGCTGTGTCCTGACATATCTTTTCAAGGTCCCATTTATTATTTATATAATGCCCTGAGACTGAGGGTGATACACACATCCAAACCTCTGCTTTATTCTCAGCGCCAGCATCACTTGTTTCAGTATAAAATTGATAAATGCTGATCCATTATCAGAACTTATTTCTGTTGGTATGCCAAATCGTGGTATTACCTCATTCACCAAGAATTTCCACCCATCTGCTGAACCTGTCTATTATTACCAGCATGTATCTTTTTCTCTAACCTTTTTGATCATGTTTTCATAGTCGATGCACCAAAATGCTTGAATGGTCCTTCTGGCACGGGTATATGGCCAATTGGTGCTGTAATCCCTTTCCAAATATTGTTTTGTGTGCATACCTCGCTCTGACTTAGCTGTCAACTGAATTTTGTAAGTAAGGAGACCAGAATCCATCCTTTTTATGGCTCTTGTTACCGCTCCTCTCCTTAGTAGGGTTAGTAGAGTGGTGAGGGGCAATTAGTAGGCTTTCACTATTTTCACCACATATCATCCTCTCCTTTTTTCGCCCCACTTTCCTCCTATAGAGTTTTCTCTGTTTCTGTTGCTGAGTTTTGCATATCTTTTACATCATCCAGCATTGGCTTTTGCTGCACCAGGCGTCGGTGCGTTATCATTTCCACCGTACACCCTGAAGCCAACTTGGCTACTTAATCTGCTTTTGCATTTCCTCGGGTCACCTCGTCATTTCCTTTTTTTTGGGCCTGACATTTAACTATGGCTAGTTTTTCAGGTTTCATCATTGCTGTTACCAATTCCAATATCTGTTTCTCGTGTTGTATGGAGTCTCCATTTCCTTTCTGGAATCCTCTCTGCTTCCAGATTGCCCCAAACAGGTGATACACCCCATGCACATACGCAGAGTCTGTATAAATCTCTGCTACCTCACCTTTGGTCATTTCACTGGCTTTAGATAAAGTCTTTAGTTCTGCCAATTGCACAGAGCATGGATGAGGGCATCTCTCAGTCTCCATTACTATTAAGTCCTTCCCCTTTCTCTCAATTAAGGTGAAGCCTGCATGGTTCTCATCGTGGTTTCTGTAGCAGGACCCATCGACATTTTCTTTTGTTTGTCTCTTCCAAACCAGACTACCCAAAAGCCAGTCCTTCAAAGTGGAAACAAGTGGGAGCTGAACCATGGCAGCAAGTGCTCTGGACTGATGAGTCAAGATTTGACATTTTTGGTTCAAACAGGAGGTAGAAGAGCAAGAGAGTGATACATGGATGAGGTTTACTGCAGGTTTGGGGATGATTTTCTGCAACTGGAATTGGTAATTTGGTCAGAATGAATGAATGTTGAGAAGTACAAGCAGATTCTCTTCACGCAATACCATCAGGGAGGTGTCTGATCGGTCCCAACTTAATTCTGCAGCATGACAATAATCTCAAACACACGGCCAAGGATTTTGAAAATGTTTTACTTTTTACTTCCCTTCCTAGTATACATACATTTTTATAATTAGGAACATTTTACAATGTTCTTTCCCTCTCTTCTCCAAATTCAGTGGTTTCTCTTTGCCTCATAAACATGTGTATATGCATTTATGTCTTCGAGATTTACGCAAAGTAAAGTTGTTAGATGTCACTATTTAGTAGGGCTGCCACCCAATAGTCGACCAAACGTTAGTCGATGAGGATAGCCTTGATCGTTTTGATTGATCGGTTGGTCGCGGGCGGAAAAAAAAACAAACTCGTTTTTTAAAAATGTTGTTCTTTTACAAAAAGCTGTTTTTTATTTATATTATAAAGTTGTGTTGGTGTTACAACTTCATAAGTTGTGTGATGTCACTGATGTTACATTTTGTATTTTAATAAATTATCAAAATGTTCAGACCGTGTCCGTGCTGGTTTTTCCGACACGTTCAGAATCATTACCGCTTTTGCCGGTTTAGCTGGGGCTCGCTTCGTGCTTGCGCTTTATATTTTAAAAAGCTCATTATTATGGTTTATTAATTCTCTGTAATGTAGAACCGTGTGGGCAATGTTACTTAACATTCTTTCTCAGCCCTGGAACTCAAACTATTTTCTGACGCCCCCCAATATATACAGCGCGTAAAATAAGTATTGAACACCTCCCCATTTTTCTCAGTAAATACATTTCCAAAGGTGCTATTGACATGAAATTTTCACCAGATGTTGGTAACAACCCAAGT
>JAOYSI010016964.1:6964-23098 GCA_025775065.1 Hiodon alosoides
TACAGAGACTTGATTTAAGTAGAAAACTACAGAGACTGGATTTTAGTAGAGAACTACAGAGACTTGATTTAAGTAGAAAACTACAGAGACTTGATTTAAGTAGAGAACTACAGAGACTTGATTTAAGTAGAAAACTACAGAGACTGGATTTTAGTAGAGAACTACAGAGACTTGATTTAAGTAGAAAACTTTGTAGAGGGACCTTACTTCATCTGACTCAGAACTTCTTTTTTGTCTCCTTGTTTTCCTTCTACTCTCTCCATACCCCGTCCTCTCTCTCTCTCGCCCTCTTCTCCCTCGTAGACATTGTCAGGTCACCGGGAGTCCGTGCGCAGTCTCTCTTTCTCTCCCTCCGCGTCTCTCCTCTCGTCGGGGAGCATATCCGGGGAGGTGAGGCTCTGGTCGGTGGCGGCCTCTACCCCGGCCTGTGTGGGACACTACCAGGCTCACAGTGGCTCCACCGAGACGCTGAATTTCCTTCAGGGCGGAGAGCTGCTCCTGAGTGCTGGGACTGATAGTGTGGTGAGATAAATACCCACAGTTACGCATAACTAATCCATCAGTAATGTTTTAAACTTAACAGTCTCTCTGTCGTTCTCTCTTTATCTCTTAGGTACAGCTGTGGTCAGGGGGTCTTGGCCATTCTGTCGGTCAGCTGGGAGAATCCAAGGTAGGCACTTTTTTTCATTGTTACTGGTGGGGTCAGTATTGACCAATAGTGACGGCTATCAGAACAGATTTTTAAATCTGTGGCTGACTGGTTTGTTGCAGATATTAGCACACATTTATTTGTCCTTCAGAAACGGACAGATATAGACCGCTTTGAAGAACCAATGTCCCCAGCTCTCTGTGTTGTGGTTGCTGGTGGTTTCGCCGCTGTCGGTTACCATGGTGACGGGATGAAGCTGTTTTCTGTGGAATCTGGTATGTGAGCTTGTGCCCCTATGTGCAATAGTTTGGAGCGCGGTTTAACCTCACGACAACCTTGCTGCTCCCAAGCGCAAACTCTGTCCCACAATTAACTTTCTTTCTCCACAGGTGAGGGCCTTTGGGCCAGCGAGGACCTCAAGGTGTCTATGCATTGCTTGGTATGGATCCAGACAGAGAAGGAGGCGGAGCTGTTGGTTTCAGGAGGCGGGGACAGCCGCCTGAGGACATGGAGGCGGGACGACGAGCATTTGGAGCTGCAGAGCTGCTTCTGTGTGCAAAAGGGACCCATCCGCGCTGTGGCACAGTCCTCATCTTACCTGGCTTCTGCGTCAGGTGACATGCATTCTTTATAAGTCTGATATAACTACTAAGGCTGCTGCAGAAAATTGAGTCTATGTTAACGAAAACACGGTCAAACGATTACGGTGCTACTCGTCAATCGTTTCAAAACAAACGTTAATGTAGTTCTATTGTCTGTCTTAATCTCTCTCAGACGACTTCACCATTGCCCTGTGGTCAATCCAGGACCTGACCTCTGACCCTTCAGGTGACCCCAGCCTAATCTCAGTCCTGAGAGGTCACAGCGGTGGGGTGACTTGTCTGAGCTTCAGTGCCGACGGGGAGGAGCTGCTGTCTGGGGGGAAAGACCGGGTGAGGGTGTGCACACCAAACCCCCTGTGTAACATTGGTTGTTGTTGACGATGGTGACGGAGATTCTGACGCTTGTGTTTTAGGCTCTGCTGGTGTGGAGCACATGCTCCTCTCCTCCTTCACTCGCTCATTCCCTTCTTCATTGCCATGGAGAATGGATCACTGGCTGTGCCTGGACCCAACACAATGCGGTGGGATGCTGTGTAGTTCAGACACTACTGAGTGCTATTAACTTTAATGGTCTAATACCTGTGGTGAACATTCAAACATTATATTTTAATTTCTTTTAAATAAGTAATGAGTATGGCATTTACACTGTGAGAGGAGTTTGGAAGCGAACTCTCTTCCCCCTCTTCCCACCTGTTCAGGTCAGCTGTTCTGTGGATGGCAGGGTACGGCTCTGGGACGTAAAGTCGGGCCGCTCTGTGAGGGAGTTCCTCTGTAACTTCTCCCTAACGTCCGTCTGCAGCCTGGTGAGTTTCTCTCCCTGCCAACACCAGGAGGGGGTCAGTGCTGAGAACGATGCCACGGCGTTGTGAAGACGTTTTCTGGCTTGTCTTCCATTTCACCAGGGGCAGTATGTCATAGCGGGGTCAGGGGATGGAGAGCTGTTGGTGTGGAACTGGGAGTCGGGAGTGGAGATCACCAGGATCCCTGCCCACTGTTCCACAATACATCACTGCAGTGCCGTGCACCATAACGGTACACTCTATACATACGCTTACACGTGTGTTCACTATACACGCTTACACATGTGCTCACTATACACACACACGTTCACTATACACGCTTACACATGTGCTCACTATACACACACATGCTCACTATACACGCACATGCTCACTACACGCACACATGCTCACTATACACACACATGCTCACTATAATAACTTACACAAGTGCTCACTATACACACATAACATGTGCTCACTACGCGCACACATGCTCACTATACACGCTTACACAAGTGCTCACTATACACACGTACCATGTGCCCACTATACACACACATGCTCACTATACTAACTTACACAAGTGCTCACTATATACACACATGCTCACTAAAAACGCTTACACAAGTGCTCACTATACACACGTACCATGTGCCCACTATACACACACATGCTCACTATACTAACTTACACAAGTGCTCACTATACACACACATGCTCACTAAAAAACGCTTACACAAGTGCTCACTATACACATGTACCATGTGCCCACTATACGTACACATGCTCACTATACACGCTTACACATGTGCTCACTATACACACACATGCTCACCTATTCAGCACAGTGAGATGTACACACATACTGTACATGTCCCCAAAGCACTTTAAAAGCCAGTCTTCAGGGTGTTTAACGAACCACTTGACACGTTTGTGTGGCTGTTTGCAGACTCAAACACAGATCAGGATGGGAATGAGGAGGATTTGTTGGTTACTACAGCGTCTGATGATGGAACGGCTAAACTCTGGCGTCCGTTACAGGTTAGCGATGTTTCTTTAAAGATAGACTGAATAAATTTGACTTGGGGTACTTTGTGTCCCTTTCACAAGCCAGTCCTGAATTTTTCGCCGTGAGAACCCTGCCGTCCCTGCGTTTGTAGGTGCACCACCACAGCACTCTGTTTGGGCACAGTGGGGCGATACAGGACATAGCGGCCCTGGAGGGTGGAGTCTCCTCGTTCCTCACCGTGTCCCAGGACCGCTCCCTGCGGTACTGGAGCACCGGCTTAGCAATGGGTGAGTGATGGGCCGGTCGGTGGCTGCAGTACCAATCCTGGCCGTTTGAAGAGGGGTTGTGGGATGTCATTTTTGCCATGAACTTTAAATGTGTGGCAGATCCTGGGAACATTTGGATTTGTGTTTATTCCCATTTGCCTGCAGAAAGTCCTTCCAACCAGAAGGGCAGGGCCACAGCTCTGTGTTTCTCCCCATGTGGTCTGCTGGTGATCTTGGGGTACAGCTCTGGCAGAGTGGAGGTGTGGCGCCAGGACTCGATGGTGTGCTGGAAACAGGTAACTCCATGATTTTTCTGTGGGGTTTTTCATGCGTTATGTGTAAGATGTTAATGACCTATGACAACAGAGATCTGCGTGTAAGCCTGTAAGGGCCTGGATGTATCATTGCTCTGCATCCCGCTCTCTGGGGCTCCAGGTGACCGGCCACGCGGTCACAGCGGTCACCTTTCTGCCGGACGAGCAATTTGCCGTGAGCTGCTACGACTGCTCCGTGTCTGTGTGGAGGCTGGTGTGGAATCCGCAGCGGACCTCTGCCCAGTGAGTCCTTTGACCTTTGACCTCGCTCATTACTGCTACTCTCTCGATCTTGTGACATCACGGAATAGCCGACTCGCCGCCTTTAACCCCTGCGCGTTGTCCCTGTAGTGTCCGGCAGGCATTCACTGTCTCAGTGGAGTCCCGTGTGGTGCTTTTGTGCTACTGCTCTGTCTTGCTGGGTATTTGTGAGAACGCATTTATCGTCAACATCAGGGAGCCTGCCGATTATGCCGCCTCAAACAACATCTTCAGGTAAGCCCACCTACCCCTCTGCCTATAAGGACATTCATATGATGGCACCGCACCACTGTACTCACACATAAATGGGGTGTCTCTTCTGCAGTTTATGGGTGAACAGCACACGGGTTTTGGGTATCAAACCCAATGACCAAAAGAGCAGTTGGCTTCTTGGGGAGTCAGATGGTGAGGTCCAACTGGGCTTGGTGGTAAGTTCTCCTCTCCCGCACCTGTTGGAGGGTGGTGATCTGACATGGAGCAGGCTTTGGCGTCGGTGCCAGGTGCAGTTCCGCCAGTGTGTTCCAGTGTTGTCTCTGTCTGCTCTTTATTTTCCGTCCGTCTGATGTGCTTCTATCCTGTCATGGGGTAGTTCTGATGGCCTCTCTGGTTCTACCTTTGTGACTCCTGCCCGTCTGTCCACATCAAGCCACTGTCTGTCTTTCACAGATGTGACGACTCCTGCCCGTCTGTCTTTCACAGATGTGGCGACTCCTGCCCGTCTGTCTTTCACAGATGTGACGACTCCTGCCCGTCTGTCTTTCACAGATGTGGCGACTCCTGCCCGTCTGTCTTTCATAGATGTGGCGACTCCTGCCCGTCTGTCTGCATCACGCCACTGTATGTCTTTCACAGAAGTGACGATTCCTGCCCGTCTGTCTTTCACAGATGTAACGACTTCTGCCCGTCTGTCTTTCACAGATGTGGCGACTCCTGCCCGTCTGTCTTTCACAGATGTGGCGACTCCTGCCCGTCCGTCCGCATCACGCCACTGCCTGTCTTTCACAGATGTGACGACTCCTGCCCGTCTGTCCGCATCACGCCAATGTCTGTCTTTCACAGATGGCCATGGGCCCGAGCAGTAACCTGTCCTCCTCCTTTGGCTACATTAACGTTGGCAATAACGAGACAACTGACCAGTCGTCTACACCGGACAGGAGAGCCTGGACATCGGCGATCATGGCAGACAAAGGTAGGGCCCATGCACCTGGGGCATTGGCCTGATTTACGCCCATAAGGGCCACTGTTTACACTCTGTAGGGCCTGATTTACGCCCATAAGGGCCACTGTTTACACTCCGTAGGGCCTGATTTATGCCCATAAGGGCCGTTTTTCACACTCATAAGGGCCTGTTTGAAACACCGTAACCCTTTTATGAATTATTTTTCTGATTAATCCGATTGCTGTGGTATAACAATGTTTTTATTTTTCTCTCCTTTGTGCCAATCCTTGCCACCCCCCCTCCCCCAAACTCCGAAAGAGTTAATCGTTTGTGGGGATTCAGACGGGAATATCTGGTTCAATCAGCCACCAGATCTCAGCTCTTGGAGTAAAAAGAAACGTGTAAGTCTGCATGGAGGTCAATTCATTATCATGCAGTTAGCATAGCGTCGTTTAGCCATTTAGCGTAAAACCAATGATCGATTTTACAGGCACACAGCGACAGGGTTAGCATCTTGAGAATTACCGACACCACCATCATCTCTGCATCGTATGACAGAAGCGTGAAGCTTTGGGACCGACAGACCAAAAAACAGGTGCAGTCCATTGTATCTAACGCGGTACACTGTGTCTAGCACAGTCTATTAAAACCAATAGAGTATTTTACTTAATGCAGTGCAATATAATCTAATTGTCTTTACACTATATTTATGCCACAGTTTACCCTGTTATCGTTAACATTTATTTCACTCGTACTCAGGACAATCCCATGCAAAACGATGTCTAGTTTCCATAGTAACTTAAATGTCCTCCATCTTCTATCTCTGTAGGTGGGTCTATTTGTGTGCAGGGGTCCGGTTCTGAGTTTGGAGGTTAACCCCTGTAACCCCAGCGAACTTGTGTGTGGAGACAAGCAGGGACAGTTCTACTTCCTGTCCTGGGTGGAGTAACCATCATGTTCATACGCGCACACCCTTCACAAAAACCATAAATATCACTTTAAAAAAATAAATAAGGCAGTGATCTGTTTTATAAGATTTTTGTTTTCAAATATATACGGTTTCTTGCATGTCTGTAAACCATTTAACAGTATCCTATGAGTTAGTAATTCAGATTAATGTAATAAAGCAAATTATTACTAAGAAATGTGTGCAAGGAGTGCGTTTCCACGATGTCTACGGATATATCGGCAGCTGAAAGCTTTGCGTTCCTGTGACCGTTTCCAAACCTTTCCAACTCTTGAGCTTACGTGTGTCTTATGTTGGTTTTGGGACAAAAGTTCTGTCCACCATATTGAAATTCCATCGATTCTCCATTCTTAGTAAACCTATGCAACAAAGAATGTGTTTGTTAACCTTCTGCGGGTTTCAGCACATGGCTAACGCGTAACTACTTAAGCAATGAAGACGGGGACAACATTTTCTAAATAGAAGAAAGCAATCATTGTACGTTACACAACGCCAATGGTGTCAACGAAAACACCAGCAATAACTTACTAGCAGCGCCGGAAAAATTAACAAGCATTCCGGAATTAGTAATGGGAACCCCATGTATAAATTATTCATTCCAACGAGACGGTTTATAAACCTAAACAGATAATGTAATCCGGTAAATAATGATTGACAACAGTAGAATTACAGATATAAACACAGTATCGGCTATTTCCCTAACTATATGTTACTTATAAGCTCCTTACTAAGTACTAACGTTAACTATTACTAACAATTATATTTTGCGAACACAACCGCTGATGTTATACAGTCTTAACGGTTAAAATCGTTTCCGCCGATTTAACCCAACATGATTGTACTGTTAAAAGAAACGTATTTCACCTAGACTGGATCGAGTGAGTAACTATTTTAAAACGTTCTGAGAAAATACGTTATCTGTGTATTCGGTGAACCAGTAGTCCTGGATTCTCACTCACTTTCGTGAACAACCGACCACGCCCGTAAAAGTTCAATTAAGAAATAGTAGTTTGACGCCGTAGCATTCAGCGTGAGGAAGAAACGAACAAATAAGCAAAATAAGGGAACTGTCCTCATCAAAAGAACCAAGGAAACAGGTAGGAAAACTGCAATTACACTTTTAACTACCAAGAGTTCAAATTTAGATTCCATTCTTTTCTGTTTTTTTATTAAGTTAGTTCACTATGAAAACATTGCAATAAAAAACGACTTTTTCGGCAGCAACGTAAAACTAATAACTTAAAGAGGAACCAAAGCTAGTTTCGTCTCGCCCCCCTCCGCGCATCGTAAAGTACGTCGGGAATACTCAACAGAAATACTTCCGAATCCGACCATGTAGTTCCAAGGTCTTTGAAGTATAAGAAACCGCTGGCGTTTACGTCAAGGTCGGTTACAAAATTCCTTGGCTATTATTTAACTACACACACGAGAGATTTTCTTAACTCTCAGACGGGGTTATGCCCGGTGTCCTCGTGGATAAATAACGCAACTGTGATTTTTAAAATTTATTTAAGTATATGGTGCACGTCGGGGATTTACGGCGTGTATCAATGCTGCTCTTACGGCGAATAGCTGCAAGTCAATAGATAACTGCGGTCCTTTTAAATTGTTTTTGAGATAGCTTTGACCAATAAGAAACAAAGCGATTGCATGGCATTCAGTCACGTCATAGACTTGTCAAGGGCAACTGAAGGGGACGTTTTATTTTTAGAGAATATGAAATGGATAACCGGTCAGCTGTACCGGCCCGAGTTGCCCTGCTATCACTTCTGATTGTACCTGAGTAACTTTCCAGAAGGAATAGACCAGGAATTATTGCCAGCGTGTACTTGGAGAGGGCGACGATTATACACCAGAGCGGAGAACAAAAAGTGTCGTTTCGTTCTTTGTGGTGTATGTGGGTGAAAACATTGAAGTACAAAATAGCATTCACTGTTAAACGATGAAAAATTTTCTCGTGCACAGTGAAGGAATGTGCTGAAATATCCACTCTTTTAACATCCACACACACACCATTTTTTCTTCTTCTTCGATTTGGGGTAAACTCCCCCTGTCCACTCACCTTGACTCAGAAGATCACGGTCCAGATAAGCAAGAGAACACTCACAACTTGTTAATAAATATCGTAAATGACCTTAATGATAGGCTAGCTTTCTACCTGAATCCGACCTAGAAATGCAGTCTCTTGCACAGATTTAACCTCCAGCGAAGCCGTCTCCTGTGTGTGACTTTGGTAATTTTATGCATAAATGTGTTCTGTATTTATTTATAACTATACACGTACTTGGTGTCCTGGAAAAACCATTTATTTTAGAAAAAATTTAACCTCCATGGTCTGTTTTGTTTTGACCTCTAATATGTTTTGGATACAAGGTTTTCCCCAGGATGCCAACTAAAAAAATGTATATTTTGTGCTCACAAATGTTTAATCTTTGTTTAATATAATTTCAAAATGTGATCCTAAGTGTCTTTAAGAATCTATTTGTCCATTTAGTTCTGAGAAATTTACTTTGGGATCCATTTGTTAGCTTCTCAAAAGGTTATCATGGACTTAGTTACTGTGACAGGACAGGGATGTTTTTTGAAGATTCAGTTGATCTGTTTTTTTGCTTGCTGTTGTTCTGTGTTTACCTCACGAGCCTCTTTTCGCACAACAGGTGGTCATTTTCATCGGTCTTCATTTTGGACGGGTAACGAGGCAAGGATGGACGCCGTGGTTGAAGGTTGCGGGTACGGCTTCCGCGGAAATGTTGGTTGTCACACGTTCACTGTGTTGGGATTTGACCTTTGGCTCTCTGACTCTCTGAATTTGACCGTGGTAACGAGCGGTTCTTATCAGTAGCTCTTGCGGGTGGCTTTTATATCCAGTGGTAAGAAAAGGTGACCTTTACACAAAGCTTCCTTAAACTTTGAACATAGCTTCGACAACAAAGACCTGAACACAGGATCACTGTGAAAAAAGTAATTGTTTAATTTTTGAAAAAACTGATTTATTTGTTAAACATTTGACGTAGTTCTGTGATTCCATTTATTTTAGCAGAAAAACATTGCAGTTACAGAATCCTGAATTGATGAATTCTGAAGAGGTAACATTTCTTTATTTGCATATTGTGTTTGAGCAGCTCTGTGAATTCATTAAATTATTTCTTTCCCTGGTCCATCTGTCCGTTTCTCTGAGATATGTTTTTAATCAGTATCAGAAAGAAAATTTAAAACGAGCAGTCACGAGGATTACCATGACATAGGCGTGTACTAGTCAATTTGCATGTGCTAAATCAGCTGTGATGCATTGCATGTGTGTGTGTAACAGTCTTTGTTTTCCAGGAAAGATGTTTGAAGGAAGATCCTAAGATGGGTCCTGATGTCTCTAAGGAAGGAGAGGACCAGGGAGAGCACAAGATGGCTGCCAAGAACAGCAGCAGACCGGTGTTCCTCTCTCCTTTTTAAGACTTCCTTTTCCCCCCGTGATACGTGCATTGATACTGAAGGTCACATTGCATGTATTGATGTTTTTAAGCGTAGAAATGGTTAACTTGTGGTCTCCCCCCCCCCATCCTCACATAGCCACAGACGAAAGGAAACAAGGCCAGGAATCCTTTCATGCCACACAAACTACCCATGGTAAATATTTTTGAGGTGTATATTTTAACAGTTTTTGCACTGGTTTAGCGACGTCGCTTACGACGTTGGCTCTTCTGGGTGAATTTCAGGCGAAGAAGCCGACAGAAAACCTCCCAGGAAGCTTGCTTGATGACCTGTCAGTCATAGAGGTAACGGACACTCAGCTCGCATGGCAACTGAATTACTGACAGATGTTGACCTGGGCACTGACTGGTTCACGCACACACTGTGTCTGTCTTCCCCGGGTATATTGACTCATTTCTCTTTTTTGTGTCCTGCTGGAATATTTACATTTTACAAAAGAAAACTTATATTAGGAAGTTAAAATGTCTATCCTCCACTCAGAGCGAAGACAAGACTCAGTCTTGCCAGCTGGATGGATGTAGTGGCGTTTCAGAGGAGCTACAGGAGGGGCAGGAGGTCAGTCACACACATTACACATTTTATTATTTTTATTTTACTAACTGCTGCCTATGAACTTATTCCTGTACACCACGTGGTCAAACGATGTTTCCACCAACAGCTGTTATCTGCAAAACTACAAAAACATTTACGAAGCAAATCTCATAGGGTTATTTTCTCATAGGCTTCGTGGTTTTTCCTAATTATGGAGATGGAAACAATAAAATGTGTGTTATCTCCACAGTGTGATGTTAACACGGAATAATGTATTATTTCACAAAGTACTTTTTATTAAGATTTGTATGGTTACACTCGCTGTCTAATCAGTTACTTTGTCTGCTCTCACTGTTAATGTGCTGATTAATATGCTTTTGTGAACCTTTCAGTTGAGCTGATGAGCTAATCCTGTTTCTCACATTGTTCAAACACGACTTGTCTCTTTTGGAAGGAGAGAGAATTTGCTCTGTTGTGACAAGCCCTATGTTCTATTTGCAAAAAATCTGTGTTACGCCTGCTATTTTATGAATCCAAATACGTCTTCTGTTTTTTTTTTTTTTGGTTCAAAGCGAAGAGGAGGATCTGTAGAATTTTCCCGCTTCGAAAATGTTTTCCCTTTTCCAGCAATATGAAATATTGAAATGTAAATTGTTTAATCTCAGGTATTAGTGTTCTGTAGTATTAATAACTATGCACAGTTCGTCTCACTATTCTGAGCAGAATTGTGAGCGCAAACGGAAGAAACCTTTGTTGCCTTTGCAGGACAGTGCCGATCTGATGGTGTGGTGGGACACTGTGGAAGGTAAGTCAAGGTTCATACCAAAACATACACAACATTGCACGAACACTAGACTCTGACACTCTCCTCCTTCCTCCAGAGTGGGGTGACGTGCGCCTGGGTGAATATTCAACTGGGACAAAAGAGGTCAAGTAAGCATCGGAAGCTTATAACTCGGTAGTTAGAGTGTTAAATTACAGTAGGTTTTAGTCAGTGCGTATAAGGGTGTGTAGACTATTGACCCTGTGGCATGGGAGTTTGAAAAAGGCACTCTCCTCTTCCTGTGCCCCAGAGAATTTGCTTTGACGGCAGAGAAGGTGCAGAAGGGCATCCGTGTCTTCAACAAGCTCTTCACCGAGTGGGCGGAGGGCCTGTGGCAGCACGTCATGGACCTCCACGGCATTGCCGACGGCATCGACCGCTTCAACAAAGGGGCCAAGATCGCTTCCATCACGGGGGGCTCCACCAGCATCGTGGGAGGAGTGGCCACCATCGCCGGCCTGGCCCTGGCGCCTTTCACGCTTGGGACATCTCTGATCGTCACCGCAGTCGGCCTGGGCGTGGCCGCGGCAGGGGGCCTCACGTCGGCCTCCGCCAGCATTTCCAACACCGTCAGTAACTCCCAGGATCGCAAGAAGGTGGAGAGGATCGTGGAGGACTACCAGGCCAAAATGGCTGACATTACCAAGTGCACAAAGTTCATCAAGAAGGGAATAGAGAACTTGCGCAGGTACGACTTGGCGAAGATGAAGAACCACGCACTCAGTAAAGACCTACCCAGCCTGAACAACATCTATGAGGACGGCGCCATGGCTGGAAAGGCCATCATCAGCAACGCAGCCGAGATCATGCGGGTGGTCCAGATTGCCAACGCGGCGGGCACCACTGCTGCCCGGGCAGTCCAGGTTGCCAGCATGGCCACCGGCGTGCTTGCTGGACTCTTCGTGGGCATGGACATCTATTTTGTGGCCAAAGATTCGCTCGAGTTAAAGAAGGGAGCCAAGACTGAGTTTGCTGGCAAAATCCGAGAGGTGGCCAGTCAGCTACAGGAAGGCCTTGTGGAGCTCAACAGCATTCGACAGGAGCTCCACAGTGTCAGCTGAAACGGCTTAAATCACCTTCCCACAATCCACTTCTGCTGACCTCTGAACCGGCTTCAGCAACACGGAAATTTCCCATGATCCTCTCTGCAATGGGACCGCAGCAACTCATACTAATGTTTTTATTATTTAGAGTAAGTCAGTAGATTACAGTCCTGCTGTACACCTGTGGAACCAGACTGGCAGAAGAGGACTTTTACCAACACCTCCTGTAACTCTTTTAAAAAAATGTACTGTCCGGGCTTGCATTTCATTGTATTATTGACACTAATTAGCCAAAGCCTCCATTTTTTTTTTAAATAGTACAGCCACAAGGTGAGATCAGGGACATAGCTTTTGTTATGTTTGGATGTTCAGATTATAAAACTCTCATAATTAATAGTGCCAAATACCATGTAGCCTACGGGTGCATCAACATAAATAAAAAAGGTGCCAATATTAGGTTTTGTAATTACAATTACAATTTTGTAATTCAGCAAGTGGGACAGCCTTATAGGTTTTGGATCTGACCCTTTAGCCCATCTGTATTAAGCCGAGCTTAATGCAATAGGCATTGTACAGCGTATTTTTAAAAGGACTTTACTTCACTTGCAAATTGTGTCAGGTACAATAAAACATTCAGAAACACATATTATGACTTCCACATACCTTCTAACATGGTATCAGTTGATTTGCGGTTAATTCAAATAAAAATTGTTTGGGTCTCTGCAAATCTCTGCAAGTTTTTCGAAATATGTACACATTTTTAATAAAACTTAGTCCCTAAAATATTAACTTTATGTTAAACTGTTATTCGTTATTATTATTTATAAATTTATAGAATTAGATAGTTGTAGACTGTGCATAATGTTTAAGGTATCAGACGTATAACCAAAAAAATGTGTATTCACGTCCCAAAACTACTTTTTGATATATGTAGCGAAAAAACACGTATTGGCATACTTAAGAAAACATTCAGTCGTAAGTTTTATTCTGCCAAGCATAAACGTAATGGTGTTTCAAACGTAACCTAATCTAGTTTCTAAGTAAATCAATTATCGGAGAGATTGGGGCAAAGTAAAAACCGTATCGGTGCTCTCTCTGACTGCCGCCCTCTAGTAGGCTGATCCCGTTCCAAATGGATTGGTTACGAAAAATAGAATAGAAGTTAGAAGAACTTCTAACTGACGAATACAAGTTATTCGTTTCATATCCATGCATCGGAGAGAACGAATCAAGGGTAAGTTAATGCTTGTTTGTAATTTTAAAGGCTTGTTTCCTCTAAAGTGCAACCAAAACTGCGTCACAACAAGAAGCCAAATGCATGTATTTGAATATGAAAGTACGTTTGGAAAGTACGCCGTTTGTGTGGGATCGTAGAAGAATTGAGCAAGTTTGGGTTTGAGAAATACGTCCTTTCTCTTCTAGAAGTGTTCATGGGTGCGACCGGGTGTGGTGTGATTTCTGAGTTTAGTAGTCTTGACAAAAGACCGTATTACACGGGTGTCCGCTGCAGCCGAGGCAAGAATGAACTCGTTGAGGAATACAGCCGTAAACATTTTTGAGAGCGATTAAGTTAGTCGACATGTGAGGGACACAGTCCTTCCGACGTCGAAATAATCATTGAAAGTTATTCATTTGGCAAAAAGGGATATGAAACACGGCTGGTTTGGTTGATCTTTGGTTTAACATATATACTTGGGTCTTCTTTCATTTCGTTTTGGACCCTGAATGTAAGTAATAGTTAAAATAACATTTGTCATACTGTAGGCTATATCGACAAAATGCGAAATATGTTGTTCGTTTTGTGGATAGAATGAAATGGTTGTAATTTTGTGTGTGGAAATGGGGATAATGACACGAAAACACAATTACTGTTACTATTTCCATTTTATAAAGAATGACGGAAACGGTTCCGGTTAATTAACCCACCTTAGGACAGATCGGGGAGAAGGCGCTTACTGTTGGAAGTCTACAGTTAACCACCGTGCCACCAGCTGTCCCCTCCAAGTGAGGTCATTCCTTATTTGAATAATGACCCCAATTCATCAATTATGTGTTGAATCCATTTGCATTTACAAGCAAACCCAGCGACCCTCGAGAACTGGAGCCGCTGACCCCTGACATAAACCCCCTGAACGCTCTGCACCTACACAGGTAACAACCAACCTCCCACTGTTTTGGGAGAACCTCACTGTTTGCTGTATTCTGTATGTGTCTACTGCTGTGTCGTGTTCCAGGAATTCTCTCGACTACCTCTGGGGTCAGGGAATAATTTTTGTAGTTTTTTCCTTTTGGAAATGGAGGGCTGTTTACTTTCTGTCTCTCTCTCTCTCTCTCTCTCTCTCTCTCTCTCTCTCTGTCCTGGTGATAGGAGGAATGTTCAGTGGCATATTTAGGCAATCCCCTAAACCTTCAGAAGGTTTTCAATCAGCACAGGTAAGTGTGTCTCTGTGACTCCCCAGGTGTGCAGGTAAACGTGTTTGCACTTTTGTAATCGAGAATCACTTATGTGCGTTTTTTTTTTTTTATAACAACCTCGGCGTTTCTCAGGATACCAGTGCTGGACATGGTGACGCCTCAGCCAGTAATGACGATCTCTCTGACAACAACACAAAGGTGCGTGCGTCGGGATGGAAATCAGCCCTGTCTCAGCCTGTCCATACAATCTTTGTCTCTGTCTTAGGAGAAAGGCATGTTTAGCGGACTGTTCCGAAGGTCTCCGAAGCCTGCTGAACGCTCTGCGCCAGTTGAGGTAAATGTGAGTTTGTTTGAATGATGTGTTTGTGGGTTTGGTTTCTCTCTGTCAGTCTTACACCATTTTCACTTTAAAAAGATGTTTTAAATTTTTTTGCGTCCGGCGCGTCTTCACCTCATGCGAGATATACGTTTTCTTTCCGTCACCTCAGATTAGTTTCCTGGAATTACCCCTGAAGCTAATCGTCTTGAAATACCAGTATGTCAAAAAGTAACTGGATTCATATGACCCCAGCACAGCCGAGTCAGATTTGCAAGGACGATATTTAGGGGGGACAGACAAACGGGAAAGAAAATGGGCCGTCCGCATTTCTGTGGCTCAGTAGAAAAACGTTGGGTAATATGGTGTTGGGTATTGTTCAGCCTTAGGGGCAGACCGAGCAGCAGGATTGATTTGGTGTTCTCGTTACAGGAACGCTCAGAGGAATCGCAGATGACCGAGACGGCGGACTTCCCTGCTGAAACCAGTGCCGCTGAGGAAGAGGTGTTCGTCTGTCCGCGATTGTGTCATCCTCTCGTTCGACACGTTTTAAAAGATCTTCTGGGAACTGAAGTCTATGAACCAGTGCAACAGTTTCTGACAGTTTGCGGTGTGATTGATGGCTAAGTAGATGAGTACAAATTTGTCCGTTGCAATGAATGGGCAATAAGAGACCAGGAGAGGTATGAAAATTGAATTTATTAGCTGATTTCAACACTTCCGAGAGAGAATAAACAACGATCTGAACTAATGAGGGGTATAAGTATATGTAACATTAAAATATCATTGACAAAAATAAAGTTATATGGCTTTCATCTCTGCCCCAGGAAGACGACATCTTGCTGGACTGGTGGAGGACAGTGGATGGTGAGTCCCAGGGACATCAGGCGACAGTGTTGAGAGTCGCCGACTTCGATGTGTCTAACTAACGCTGCAGCTCTGATGTGAGCTAGTCTCTTGTTCCGTCTCTTGCCAGGTTGGGACGAGTGGAACGACTCTTCAAACTTTCAGGACGATGAAGAGGACACGTTAGTAGATTTAGTTTCTTTATGAGACCCTTTCCTCATCACCATTGCCCCCCCAGTAGTCAGTTTTTTATTTTACTCACCTGGTCACGGGCCAGAAGGCAGGTGAAGGTTAACCCCGGAGCTAACAGGACCACACTGTGAGGAGGGAGGGATGGCTAACCCCAGAACTAACAGGACCAGACTGTGAGGAGGGAGGGATGGCTAACCCCAGAACTAACAGGACCACACTGTGAGGAGGGAGGGATGGCAGGTGAAGGTTAACCCCAGAACTAACAGGACCACACTGTGAGGAGGGAGGGATGGCTAACCCCAGAACTAACAGGACCACACTGTGAGGAGGGAGGGATGGCTAACCCCAGAACTAACAGGACCACACTGTGAGGAGGGAGGGATGGCAGGTGAAGGTTAACCCCAGAACTAACAGGACCACACTGTGAGGAGGGAGGGATGGCTAACCCCAGAACTAACAGGACCACACTGTGA
>JAOYSI010016975.1:0-37148 GCA_025775065.1 Hiodon alosoides
AGTGTGTGCGTGTGTGTGTCTGTGGGTGTGTGTGTGTGTGTGTGTGTGTGTGTGTGTGTGTGTGTGTGTGTGTGTGTTGCCTTATATAGGCTCACAACCTGCTCTCTCTCTTCCTATAGATATAACTACTTTAGCATTAAAGTAATACAGACAACATCAAAAACTGCCCACAAATACCATATTTCAAAATAAATACAAACAATTCCACATGCAATCCTCTCCTGCCGTTTCATGGATATAACTGAAACAGTGTCTCCTGGCTTCTGTGTTCGCTGCTTAGCAAACACTGGTATTCCCAAGACTGGCTTTGTCTGTACATAACACTTTAAATTTAAGCAGCTCAGATTAGGCCAGAAGTTGTCTGTTCATATCAATTGCTTTTTCATAATCATTTAAAACGTACAAATCGTTAAATTGTGGGAAATCATTTTATGTTAGGCCCTCTGGCAAATGTAAGAACGATATGTTCTAAAACCGGAAAAAAATATTTTATTCAGTTTAATCCCATTCCGATATTTTAATTTTATTTGTGGTAGCCAAGAATATATTGTAGAACAGCAAAATAATTAAAAATGGATGTCATAAAGCAGAGTTCATACTCTATTTCTGTCACCTTCTGGACATCACTATATTTACGCCAAAGTTTCTGTCTAATATTTCTGTCACAGGCAGAAAATAAACAAATTAAGGTAAAAACAACAAGCATGCCTGGCTCATTTGATTGCCGTTTCTGTTTTTAAACGAACCAGTGTTTATTTAAACCTATTTGAATGCTATTCGACCTACATGTAAATAGAATTTCATCTGGAAAAATGGCCCAGACAGGGTCATGCTACGCAGGTGTCATGTATATTTACACGCCTACTGTCTAAACAGGTGCACTGGGTGGCTATCTTCTGCAATCCGTCTAATTTAAGGGCAGAAATCACAATTCCGTTCGGCCCGTTTGTTCATTTTATATGGTCCAGCGTTATTTTCTTATTTGGTTACCATGTGAAAACCATGAAAGGCACACGCTATTTGACTAATTTGACAGACTATTCCTGCAGCCATGCGTGAGCCTTCAACGACCGCCACTTAACACTGGCTTCTTTGCATTTCTTCAGCCACTCGCAACGCAACTGTCAATTTATAGCAATTGTCAATGATTGTTGATCAGAGGGTCCAAGCTAGGAAAATATTCAATAGCTCATTTCATTCTTTTTGAATGCGTTGCAAATTTTTGTCGCAAAACTGAAGAAAATAACGTAATTATCAATTGAAGGATGAAATATAGTCAAAGAAGACTTCCTAAACACCAAGTACAAATGTTTTGGCTCTGGACTGAAGGAACAAATGTAAACAGAGTTCTCTACCACTGCTTAGCAGAGTTTGGCCAAGATTCGTCCTAGGATGGCAACTGTGTTTACCTCACACTCAGGTGTAAGCATGGTTTAAGGAGCCTTGTGCCATGGCCCTTTCTTCAATCTCACACCTTTCTCAGGTCTGACTTCCTGCCTTGGGAAATCTGGTTATGCAGTGGGACTCCAGATGAAAGATTTTTAACAGGTGGACCCCTCCCTTTCCGAGAAGCGTACGTTTGAATGGTTTCATGTTTCAGGGTGTTCTCAGAGGTGGTTTTGGACTGAAAAGCCTATTTTTGTTTCTGTGGGAAAACCTTGCATGCTGACGTAATTTGATGGAAAGCACTTCAGAAACCCCTGAACACCTGCTGCACTACATGCAGGCCTGTTCCTGTGGTTGCTTTCCCCATTTAGTAGCTTCACCTATACAGCACGCTGACATGCTGCTACTCAAGGCAGAGATAAAACACAGCACAGCAGGGGAACTCCCTGAGCTGGAAAAATTAAGGACGAGACTGCCACAGAATAGAACTTAACACAGTTAACAGCTTCACCTTGCCAACTGAAAGGACTACCCAAATTGATGTTAAATTTGAATCCATTCACTCCACGCTCCCGGGTGTTGGAAAGTTCCAGTTGAGTGTTCCCTTATGTATTGTAAATTCAAGAACTTGGGGTAATTAAATAAAGAACAAACAAAAAAACACCCCCAAAATAATATCTAAAGGAATTAATAACCCAGCATTTATTTCTAGATAAAATATTAACAATATTGTTATATTGAAATATCATGGCTGAAATGATAAATACTGATTTGTGGGTGTACCAAAGCAGTCAACGCCTGCAGGTTTTCTGCCACCGATAGTGTTAAAGTGTTCTTCTGGAGGGCGATGCAGACACAAAAGTGTCAACCTCACTTTGTTAAATAGCGGACCTCCACCCTTTGCCCCAGGGTTTGTTTTTTTTCTCAGAATGAGCCCCTGTCACACCTCTCATTGTTATGACACCATTCAAGGGGCCTAAATGCGCTGTGTGCCTGGAGGAAAACTTTACACCTGAAATCTAAAGGGGTTTTTCCATTGCAACATGCAGAGCAGTTCTGAAATGTTTACTAAACTGAAAATATGTGCCAGTGGACATAAGCTCAAAGCCTGGAAACAAAAGGAACCCATGGGAATGTTGTATTGTCTTGTTCCTATAGCAAACGGATAGCGTGACTTTTCAAAACTTCCTGGTCCAGAGGACATGCATGATACACATGATCAGATTTTCTAAGTACATCATTTTAGAAAACCTTTCAGTTTCCATGGAAACTATACAAGAGGTGTCTAATAAATTATGTTATTATCAATTATGCTATTAATGGAATTACTGGATTAGTAACTCTACAACAGAACACTGTCCTCTTGAATGGAATGTATATACAGTTTATTCAGTTTATACAGAATTCAGTAGTTTAACAATTTATCAAAACGCCGTTTCAGCTCTTATACAAATGTATTTCTCCTTGAGAAATTTGTCATTGTGTGTACATTTCTCGGTTGACTTCTGAACAATTAGTAGCTCATATTTCTTTTTCTTGCATACTATTCATATTCTATAGTAGACAATTATATATTTTTTGGAGTTTTATAATTTCAAGGATATAATAAGAAGCTGAATATGAAAACATGAAAGATTAGTGGTAAAGGTAATAGATTATGACCAATGCTGCCAAAAGTCCCAACCCAGCTGTTGTATCCTTGAGCAAGGTCCTCAAGTTGAATTGCTTCTATAAACATACAGTGGATGGATGTATACCTTTTAAGTTTTCTTCTGCTCAACTAACTTGACTTGGCCCAAATTATTGTCACCTTCTGTACCACACGGTGGCTGCTCATCACTGGATTTTATGGTCCCTTTGTACGAAAGACATAGGACTGTGTTTGAGGCCAGATCTGCCGGAGCCACTGCTGGCACTGGGGAAGTCATTGGCCTCGAACCCGTGCTTCAAGGGAAGATGGATGGACAGAAGGAGACTCATCTAGCACAGTCCTTCTTTGTTTGGTCAATGTCAATACAAAAGACATCTATAAAACCCAGGAATAACTAACAGCGTAACAAATGCATTAAAAAAATCAGTCCTATGATTGGTGAACACGGTGACCATGATCAGGTCAGCTGTTCATTGTGTCTCCTTGTCTGAAGACGTCTGGCTGATTATCTACAATATGACTGATGGGTTAGGTGGGCTGGCCCGAGGATCATTTTGTTTTGGATTGTGAACAAAAAATTTGGTGCTATAAAAAAATAGCACCTTATTCTGGACTTTTCAGGCCCCACACTTGAGGTGTTAAGAATAGAGCTTCTGCTGTAATCATATCTTTCATTAGAAAGCTTGAATGCAAAAAGCTTGAGACATTACCTACCTTGTCCTGCATCCATCGGAACACGGGATAAACACATAGCGTGAGTCACATGGGCCTAACATCCAAATTCACCCTAGTGTGGCAGAGCGGACCAAGCTAAAATGAGCACGACTCATTTGTGTATTTGTAAATCATTCAAATCCACTGTACACAAGATGGGAGAAGGCATGGGCATGGAAATGGGTGTATGTAAACAGCAGGAATGTTTTACAAGACATTTAAATACTGTGGGGTTGCCACACAACCTTAATGGAGTTCATTAGGCTCTAATTGCGCAGGCTTCAACAGCCATTTGTATAGTCGGAAAATAACTAGTCCCAGTCTTAAACTTGTGACCTCATGTGACTGACAGTTTATTCATCAGTCAGGCTGCAATATAGAGTGGGTGACAGAGAGGGGCGGTTGCTTCAAGGCAGGACATGTTACTTTCTAAAAGCTCAGTAAAAGCTGTCAGTAAACGTTGCAAGAGATCTGTAAAGGAAATTTTAAAAATGAATTAAACTGAAATTTAGAATGAGAAGGCACAAAAAGCCACTGATGAGGAAAGTGTTTACGATCTATTGTGATCTATTTCTGTCCTATTTACCTAAACGCAGCTCTGCAAATCAATTAGGGCATTCCTCACTTCCAGAGGGCATGATCAGTCACATGTATTAAAGATGCAGTCTGTCTTTTATCAGTCTCCATTAACTGGGACAGGAGGTCCATATCAGACGTCCCATTAATCTCCATAAGTAAGCGGGAGCAGGTGTGGATTCCTGCCGCTCTTAATCACGTGGCAACAGAGGAGCAGCACCTGGACACCACTGTGACATCTGTCTCTCCCCACCCCTCCCACCCACCCAGAGCTCCCTCGAGCGCCCACATGGCCTGACCGGGGAGGGTTATTGCTTGGGCGGGGGTTCACCTGGCAGCTGTGCTGCAAAAACACATACGGGATGATGTATGAAGGTGATAGACAGCCAGGTCAAGGCAAAGACAACTACTCCGCCCCTGCGGCCTGGCCAGCACTGCACAGTAGCGTCAGCGCTAACGCAGTAAGTGTTTGTGAGCGACCTTTAGCGTTTACTGTGACCCCTACACTCTCAGGCACTGGGAGGTAATGGGAGGTAGCAATGTGTGGTTTTGGAAATTTCAGTTTGGTTTTGGTTCAGTTCTACTTTAAAAAAAAAAGTCACATTATGCCACAAAAAATGTTTCTGTACCCTATAATTGAGCCATTATCTGCAGAAGTTCTACACTTTTTAATCTGCTAAAAATTAAGATACGACGGGTAAACTACAGGTAAAGAGAAATACATTAAACCAGCAAATTCTCCTGACAATCTGCTATGATCAGAAGAAGAGTACCAGAAGGTTAAAGGCCACTTTAATATATGTGGTTGAATAAAAATAATGAATTAATTGAAAATGTTAAAGGCACCTTTTCTCACTGATGGGTTTGCCATGACCTGCCATTACATAAATATTTGTCTAGGAAATGTAATAATTTACATGTCAATTTATTTAAATGTAATACAGATTAGAAATTAAATGTGTTTTTTTTGGTTGTTTTTAGCAACATGATAAGATTTCAGTAATATTTTGCCTTTTGAGCTGTTCTTTTAATGTCTATGTTTTCTAATTCATCTAATAATAATGCAGATATTTTAATATTACTGGATATTCTGAGCTACTTGAAAATTGCACAAAATAACTGATAGCACATGCATTTTGATTTAAAAAGATGATTGAAACATTTTTGTGTTGTGTCAGTCCCACAACATGTTAGGCTACGTCTAGGCCTAAATAGCCATAAACCATAGTTAAGGGGATTCATTTTCAACATGGCTTTTCACAATATTAAATATTGGTATATTTAATATTTATCAGTATCCTTTCTCATTTAAGTCTACATACAGGTCGGGGGTTAACATATACAGTAGGTCGGTTTTTTTCTTCTTGTGGTATGTCTTTGACGCTTCATATTCAGTCTAATGTTTTTTCTGTAAATGTCTCCTCAAGTTGCTTGTATTGACAAAATTGGCACTCTATTGGAGCACAGTTTGCAAATGCAAATGTTAGGTGCGCTGGCATTTAGCATGAATGACACCTGGACTAAAAAAATAAAATAAAAAAAACACTGTAGTTAAAGCTAGTTCAATTTCATTTGGCATGGCTCTGCTGGGAGGTAATGGAAGGTACTGGGAGACAATGGGAGGTAATGCAATAGGAATTCTAAATACTGAGATGGCACATCTCTTTGTTAAATATCACCATTAGTATGTCTCACGGGGCATCAAATATAAAAAAAAATATTTCAGGGTATTGTAAAAAATACCAAGTCGAGGAGCGGTCAGACACCAGAAGGCGGAGGTCGGGTCTATGCATTTTAATGGGCAATTTTTACAGAATTTTTATATTTCAGAATGAACAACAAAAGCTGAAAGAGAAACTCTTTTTTCTTTCATGGATAAACTAAATAAAACAGCTTTCAGTATTACAGCTTTCAGTTTCAGAATGTGGCGTATCATCAGCAAATCTACACTCAGATGCACTCCTTTAAAATGTGTCCACCCATCAGAAAAAAAGTAAAACAAAATGCTTTATTTAATTATGTATATGCAAATTATGTAATATTTAGATGTCCAAATTTATTTATACATGTATTTTTCTACTTTTCTTATGGTAAATATTTGTTTTTAAATCAAACATTTATACATTTTAATGAAATGCTTTGATTTAGAAATACTTCTTATTTTTTTATTCCTTCCACTTGTTTTGTGACAACACAGGCATAAATGTACGCCGTAAACAGGAAATGCAATCTCAGAATGTCATAAGGATCTAAAATACGATAAACAACAACTCGCCGACTGAGGTGAGAGTGAGAACTGATATACTGCTGCCACTCTGTCTTCCTTAAACCTATTCATCACTCTAGCCCACGAAAAGCAGGCCCTGTGGACTCCGCCTTTCGATCCCATCATTCATCTCTATTTAGCAGGAAAGGATTGCTGTTTACATAACAGGCGACACAGCGCTGCTCTAAAACACGGCTGCTTAATCGTCGGTGGCAGTTTTCAGCCTTCGCTTCCCTACGGGTTTATATTGGTGGAAAAAGCCTTCGTCTTTCTAATGATTTCTTTATTTTTCAGGAAGACCTCCTCACCAGAGGGAACGGTGCACTTCCGGTGGAGAGAAACATAAGCCGACCCAGTCCGGTCTCTCGAACCCGTCTCGTCTGCAGCTCCATCTTAGGGGACCATGGCACCCCTTTCATCTGGCTTATGTTTCTTTTTTTATTTTTTTTATTGCCCTGTCTTCTCAGAGCAGACACGATTTCTCTTGTGAATTGACTTTTCATTCATGTCAAAAAAGATTGATTCTTAAAACTCTTAAGTCTGAGAGTATTCAGGTTTTTACTTCTTATTTTCATTTCAGCATTTTTTTTGATGGATTTGCTCTCCTCTAAAATGAATATTCAGGAAAATCTTACAAAATGCACTCTTTATTTTTAATGTCATAAGATGACAGCCTTGAGATGCTATCAAAGACAGTGAAAAGGGACTAGATGAAATCTGATTTTCATTTCTTCTCTTGCAACATTTTTTGTTTAAGGTGTTTTTTAATCTAATTTTCTTGACCGATTTACATTGTTAATGCAGGGAAAAAGTATTTGTGCAAAACAATTGGTTTTCTTCTTATTGTATATAATAAAAAATTGCATACTTTTTTTTGAGTTGTGCAATGGACTTAAGTCGTTACCCTCAACAACATTACTGAATATTAGATTTTCAATAACTTGCAGGGAGTGGAACTGTGGACAGGCTGAGCTGAGCTAATATCCCCATGCTGAGAGAATCACAGTGAAAACAGGCCACTGACAGAGAAAAACAGCCCTTTAAAGGGTAACACAGATCCAGTGGGTCTGGGAGAACAGACACACGGCCCTGTGGAAAAGCAAAACATTTTTTTTTTTTCTGTTGAGCTGTGGATAATCAAGAACAGCTCCCAATCATGGAACACAAGTTCAGCAAAACTTGCAGCAATTTCCTTCATTTCTCTCTGGCCTCTGCTGATTGTTCCAGAAACAACAGATGGAAATTTTGAATGTAAACATGTAAATATTGCCGGAGTCTTCGCTGTGCATCAACAAAGGGCCCCATGTTTCAGAAATCATTTAACCATCACAGAGAATAGACTAAATATGAAACTGTGCAGTAGAGTCAAATTATGTCTGAATAATAGAGAATAAAGAATTTATTTAAGCCAACTAAACACAAACACAAATTAAGCAACTCTCCCAATACAAGATACAAAGTTTCAGGCCTATGCCACAGAAAGAGGAGCTCTATAGGGTGAAATTATTTAATTCCTCTGCAAGCCACAGTCTCCCCATGCAATGTCCAATTAGTCTTGGTTAAACAGTTTTTAGAGCACACCAGGTCGGATCCCCTTTGGGACAAACATCCTCTCATTAGTAGGACAATGGAAAAAATTAACAAACAAAATAAACAGACAACGCTGCGGCAGGCCAGGGCACAAGAAAACAGCTATTTAAAAAAACCCTCAGACGATGGTGCTATACTTTATTTAATGATCCACACTCATACTCACACTCATTTAATAATAAACGAGGCCTGCTTGTTATTGGACAACATGTCAACATGTTTGTACCTTTCGGCCGTAAAAAAGCTACATTTTGTGACTAGGAAATATGTTGTACTAACAACATTTACTGTGTAGTCAGACTTAGCTTTTTGTTTAGCATACTGTGTATAGAAGCGGGCCAGTCGCTAGGATTTGAAAAAATTACGAGCTCAACTAAATGTAAAGAGCGCTCAATATCGGACGCGAATCTTTAGAGGCGGTATTTGAAAGAGAGAAATAATGCACCAATGCTGTCATGTCTTATGATATGTTAGCCACAGCAAACATAAATGCCACAACATCTCTGATATTTTTATTGGTTTTTAAAATAAACCAAAAATAGGTATTAGCTAGCAAACCTGGCTAAATTGTTGCTGTACAGTCATCAACAACACGTGGGACAATCCATTCCTTTACCTCCTTTTCACAGGGGTATTTTTTTAACCATATGCACATCTTACTACAACTCAATTCAAGACGGCAGATGGCACTGATAATGAAAAAAAAAATTGAAAACATAAATATATAAATTAAATGAAAACAAATGGAAATTTTCACAGCTAAGGTGTGAAACTGGCCATTATTCTTCAAAACTGTCCAATCAGAGAAAGGAAAGCAGTGGCTGATGGAGTTGTGTGATTGGATTATGAATGATACCTCTGTTCCTGTAAGACTGTAACTGAGTTAAAACAGCTGAAAGGACTTTTAAAACAAGACTGAAATACTGCAACCTGTAACTGTCCACTTAAAATAAAAAAATAAAAAAGTTTTAAGCCACACCTCTGAGTTTATAGTCTCGTGTTTGTGTGAGAGAGTGTGTGTGTGTCTACGTGTGTGTAATTAATTAAAAGTGACCCTCCAGAAGTTTTTTTTCCCCCAGTCTCGTTTCCTCATTCCTCACTCTGGGTATAAATCACAATTCTTTTACCAATGCCCCCCACCTCCCCCGTCTCCTGTTTCAATCCGCTTCGCATTAGGAAACGCTTTTACCCATAATATTTTGTTGCCTTTCATTTTCATCTGGTGCAGAGTTTATCTGTGATGGTCAGCAGGGCCCCACAGCCCTTTAATGAAAGAAAGGATGAATGTCAGTGGATAACGTGTGGTTGCAACGGACATTACACATTCACACCTTCACTCTCCCCACACTGCCTTTAGGCTGACGTCATGCATAGGAGGCTTAGATCATGACATAAACGAAACATTTTCACATTTTTGCTAAAATCTTTAAGTGGAACATTTTTTCCCAATCCTTTGTTATGTATGTAATCCAAAAACTTTAACTTTTGTGCTCAACTAAATCCTTCAGGGGTGAAAACTTTGATGCAATCACATAGAGAAAAAAACTTTAGTACTTATACCTTAGAATTGCAGCAAATTTAGAAAAATAAATTGTGCAATTGACCAAAGGTGGAGGTGACAATGTTAATTCAATGTTAAGTTAATTCATAATTTTTTTGAGAAAAGGCTTTTGAGGCCCATGGCAAAACCGCCAGGTGTGACACCTATTTGTGGCAGGTGAGGTCAAGGTAAGCATTGGTCCCTGGCCAGCTTCTCTCAGTAATCTTATCCGCTGGTTTGGATTTGAGGGATGTTGGATGAACACTGGAGTTTACCCGATACGCATATTAGGTGCCCAGCTGAAAGCTTGATGCTCACGGTCTTTCAGAAACGCTGCATCCCAGTCCTGTTGCAACATGCGTGCGCGGCACGTCTCGCTGGAGAAGCAGGGTGGAATCAGTGGCCCGTGTGTTAACAGTAGAATGACTGAATCAAGGTATTACTCAGTTACAGTGACCAAAAACAGGCGGCAGAGACTTCCAGCACAAATGGCTGAAATGATGGAATGGATTTTTTCACTTGGTGCCAGGAAGAACACTGCTAGGAGTGAAAAATATACATGCTCAGTACAGGAGCCTCTACTAATCTCCTCCTCTACATTATAAATGGGGTTATACGTGTGGCATCTTCCTTATGTGTGTCTGCTAGTTCCCATGAATGTGACACATCTTCGTGATCATATGACTCACTGTTTCCTCTCCTCAGTGGCCTGGGCCCTTCATCGGTCATTGTGTCAACTGCTGCAAACAGCATGTTGAGATTTGGCCATTGTGTCGATTGCTGCGAACAGCATGTTGATTTGGCCATTGTGTCGATTGATGTGAACAGCATGTTGATTTGGTCATTGTGTCGATTGCTGTGCACTGTATGTTGAGATTTGGTCATTGTGTCGACTGCTGCGAACAGCATGTTGAGATTTGGTAATTGTGTCGATTGCTGTGCACTGTATGTTGAGATTTGGTCATTGTGTCGACTGCTGTGCACTGTATGTTGAGATTTGGTCATTGTGTCGACTGCTGCGAACAGCATGTTGAGATTTGGTCATTGTGTTGAATGCTGTGCACTCTGAGTTGAGATTTGGTCGCTGTGTTGACTGCTGTGCACTTTATGTTGAGATTTGGTCATTGTGCCGATTGCTATGCAATGTATGTTGAGATTTGGTCATTATGTCATTTGCTTCACACTGTATGTTGAGATTTGGTCATTGTGTTGACTGCGTGAGGAGGTCATCTGGTATTTATTTATGTGTGTATGTACTTTTATTCATTCATTCATTCATTTATTTACTTTCCTATATTGCTTTTCAGCCTCCATGCCGGTCTGACCTGACTTCTAGACAGGTGGCCTTAACCATTATTGTCAGGACGCATGTGTTATGTGTATAGTGATTAGCTTTCAGCTTGAGAGAAATGCTCACAAGTTTTGTATAAAATGAATGAATCAAACTTTATTTGCACATTTTTACAAATATAAAGCAATGACTAAGGGCCGGTAATATGAAGAATATAAACAACTGAACACTACAAGATGGTTTCCTCCTCGTTGCTGAAAGTGGTCAATCTCCCTGAAGGCTGATCGTTTGCTCTGCCGAAGCTGGCCCTAGGATGTGTGTCTCAACCACCCCCCTTTTCCCTGCCAGCGCATATATTTTTGTGTCAGTATCATTATATCTATCATTATACCTGAAGGCAAACAAATGAAGAGTATTATAAACGTGGATACTTTGTCTATAAGGGTGAACTGAGGTTTGTGAGCAGTGGGCTGTTCAAGAGCTGCGTTTGGGTTGGTGATTGCTGGTAGGTGCCACATTTTTACATGGACGAGCCCCGAAAATAGATGGAATTAGCCTATGAAACAGGCTGCCCGCAAGAATGTTTATGCAAGAACATTTTAGGAACTTTAATTAGCTCACAGTTGTGTTGTAAATTCACTTTGTTTACTTTTTTACCTCAGTGTTGTTCTTGGGAGGTCTTCAATGTCCTAATTTATGTCAACACACATTCCAAACAAAAGCAGACCTTTACTTGTGTTATGTGAAAGTGTCAGCCTCCAGTATAATACAATATCAACCAAACATACTGGTATAAGCTATAATTTCATCAAATCCATCACATTTGGAACTTAATTAAAGGCATGATCAGATTTATTACTGTTGAGATTTATAGCTACTCTCTTCTTAGTGAAATGAATCTGTGCACTCACGCAGGGAAGGGTTAGGGCTTGGTTTAGGACCTACATGGGACCAGGTTGCTGTTTAGGGAGTTGTTTCTGTTCACATAACAGTCATTCACATCAGTGTCCTAATACAAGTTGGGCGTACATCACCATCACAGTGACCACATGTGTGACAAGCTGCCAATGTGACAATGTGAGTATCTGCCAATGTGACAGCAGTGTCATTCGGTCAGCTAGCTCACGGCAGGCCATTTTCAGGGGTGTCATTTAATTGGCAGGCTCACGGCAGCCTATTTTCAGGGGTGTCATTTGATTGGCAGGCTATCAGCAGCCCGTTTTTAAGGGGTGTCATTTAATTGGCAGGCTGGAGAACAGGACCTCTGCTGAGGCCTCTGTTGCTTTGCAAAAAGGAGAGGAGCTTTGGAAATCCTGCCTTTTTCCTTTATTTTATTGAGAAGAAGAGGGTAAAAAACTCTTGTGAATTCTACCTCATAATTCATAAAGCAAACAAACCGTCAGATATTTATATCGTAGACATATTTATAAAAAATAATCCATACTGTTTTGCGGTCTTGTTTTTTGACAGAATCCAGTCAAAATGGTGAATAACGTGAATAACACAATTAAAATTAAGATGAAATTCAGTCTGCAGTGATTAAAAGTGTCAGTCACTCTAGGATCCTGAGAGTGAAAAACATGCAAAGCATACTTTAGCAGATGCTTGGAAGTTGATTTGGGCAGGCCTTACTCTGATCTCACGCCAGCCAGCCATTGTGAGGGGGAGTCGGTGATGAATGTGTCCCCGAATTCTAGTATTTGGCCAGACCCTGCATCTTTTCTCTTGGCCTTGTTATTAATACTATGGCGTGGGTTCTGCAACAACTGTCGCAGTCACACGCTCTGCATCATTCTCCCCCACAGTCTGGTTTAACTGGGCCCTCCCCACACTGTTCACACGGCAACAACGGGAACCAAACACAGCCAGCGAAGAAATGTGCCTAGTTGTCTGTCGGCTGCAGAGGGCCTGTCTACCCCCAGCTAATATTACTGCCAGTTCCACTATCTTCTAAATGGAACTTAAGGTCTTCCCTTTTTCGAACATCAATGCCATTTTGTTGGATGCCGTTGTTAATTAACCAATTAAATAACTTCTCTCGGGGTTTCGTTTAAATACACTTGTATATATGTTTTTTAATTTCTTTTCAGAGAGCCAAACATGAAATGTGTCAAAAATTTTAGTAAAGCTACTAAAAACTAGAGAAAATTATTAATGAATGATGCTAATTATGATGTTGTTAACGTTTCTCAGTAACCCTTACTTCCTCAATGCTCTTGGACTTGGTTGGTGATGACCAGCATAGCCATGTAGCAATGTGTTTGTCCCGTGTAATCCTAAAAAACTAAAAACAAAAACAAAAATAAAAAATAAAAAATAAAAAATGTTGTCCACATGGTCATTTTAATTTGCCAAATAGCTGATATTGGCCAGTGAAATGTATGACTTGTCTTATACAACGTACAAAAGTGCCACTGCCTGTATGCCTAGATGTTGCCTAATAAATCAGCCCCAGGTGATAATGTCGCAAGACGCAACAGACTCTAATACCGTACCAGCCCTCTCATAATCTTAAAAAAAATATTCCCGTGGTCCAGAATATCAACAACCAAGCAGGCTTGATTTATTCGACCCATAGTAAATGACACTCGACTCCCGTTTGAACAGCTCCTATCTTCTGGTTCTGGTTGAATGAGACCTTTTTAGTCCCATGGGCATGACCACATCAGAGACCCGCTCTGTTATTTCAGGTACTGCGCAGCTGGACTCATCAATTATCTTCTATAGTTTCCAAAATGTCTGCAGTCCTTTTCTTTATTGTTTGTGTTAAAGAGGAATGTTCGAATCCCGCTCTTGGACCAGAACCTAGCGTGGGTGGCACAGGTTCTTAAGCAATGGGAGTACTTTTATGTCTGACTAAAATTTACAAAGAGGTTCTGTGTGAGCTGCCGACTCAAAGCCCTCTGAAAGCTATCAAGAGCGAGACGGCAATAAGGCATAATTCGATTGGCTTCCTTACTTCAGGAACTTCTCAGCAGATGTACATTGTAATGTGAAAGTTATTCTCCCACTCAGTATGGCAGAGCCTATTATATCACCACATCCTGTAATTTTTTTATTGCTTCCACAGGTATTTAAGAGGAGAGAAGCAACTTTATTTTCATTACTTCTCTCTCAGGCTCCAAGTTGGATCTGTCCAACCGTTTCATCCCCTTGAAAATTCTTTCCAATTAAAGTTATGTCCCAACAGATGGTATTGGCATTGTAAGAGTTAACAGTTGGCTGCATCAACAAAAACAAACAGGGATGTTTCAGGAATCGTGCTGTAAATCATTGTGCGTCTCGCGCCGAAGCACTCACCCTTGTGCGGGACACGGTGACGTCTGTGCTACCAACCTCCCTCTTCCGAAACATGCATTAAGAAGAACACAAACACATGGAGTACTGATTAATTAGTGGCACAGGGTCGGAGAGGAAAAAGAATGACAAAACCCCCCTAAAAACCTCTGCAAAATGGAGGTCTTCCAAGAAACTGGGCAGAAAGCGTTCAAAGCGTGAATAATTTATCCAGAAACTGTATCGGGGAGTTGTATCAGTTTCCATCATAAAACCTGGCGAGGGAGATGGAAAACACATCAGCGTGAGGAAAGCACTGTCGAGGAGCCTTTAAGGTAGCGGTGGCAGGACAAATTGCAATAAATCTGCCCCACGTCAGGGCTGGAGGGTGTCAGGAACGACACAACTTGGTCTGGACCCGTCTATCGCACAAGCAGAAAAGTACTCCGGCTGTACACACAAACAGGGAAGTGCTCCGACTGTACCCACAAGCAGAAAAGTACTCCGACTGTACACACAAGCAGAAAAGTACTCCGACTGTACACACAAACAGGGAAGTGCTCCGACTGTATATACAAGCAGAAAAGTACTCCGACTGTATACACAAGCAGAAAAGTACTCCGACTGTACACACAAACAGGGAAGTGCTCCGACTGTACACACAAGCAGAAAAGTGCTCCAACTGTACACACAAGCAGAAAAGTACTCCGACTGTACACACAAACAGGGAAGTGCTCCGACTGTACACACAAGCAGAAAAGTACTCCGACTGTACACACAAGCAGGGAAGTGCTCCGACTGTATACACAAGCAGAAAAGTACTCCGACTGTACACACAAACAGGGAAGTGCTCCAACTGTACACACAAGCAGAAAAGTACTCCGACTGTATACACAAACAGGGAAGTGCTCCGACTGTACACACAAGCAGAAAAGTGCTCCGACTGTACACACAAGCAGAAAAGTACTCCGACTTTACACACAAACAGGGAAGTGCTCCGACTGTACACACAAGCAGAAAAGTACTCCGACTGTACACACAAGCAGGGAAGTGCTCCGACTGTATACACAAACAGGGAAGTGCTCCGACTGTACACACAAGCAGAAAAGTACTCCGACTGTATACACAAGCAGGGAAGTGCTCCGACTGTATACACAAGCAGAAAAGTACTCCGACTGTACACACAAACAGGGAAGTGCTCCGACTGTATACACAAGCAGAAAAGTACTCCGACTGTACACACAAACAGGGAAGTGCTCCGTCTGTACACACAAGTAGAAAAGTGCTCCGACTGTATACACAAGCAGAAAAGTACTCCGACTGTATACACAAGCAGAAAAGTACTCCGACTGCACACACAAACAGGGAAGTGCTCCGACTGTACACACAAGCAGAAAAGTACTCCGACTGTACACACAAACAGGGAAGTGCTCCAACTGTATACACAAGCAGAAAAGTACTCCGACTGTACACAAAAGCAGAAAAGGACTCCGACTGTACACACAAGCAGGGAAGTGCTCCGATTGTATTGTGCTGAAACTTCATCTTTTGGCCCAACCCTTTGCACTTCACCTGCCCTCCAGTAATGATGAAATTGACCTTTCCATCAGCAGCTTTTGTTCAGGAGTGAAATATTTTAATTCATAATTCATATTGCAGGCGGTGAAGACTTATGAAAGGGAATTGAACAGCATGCTATATTTCTCTGATGTGCTTCTGGTTGCATTGGCGTCATGAAATGTGTGGTTATTATAAATAACACGTCAGTGAGCATATGAGTGAATGAAATGGGGAACCTTACAAACTAGGAAACACGAAATAGAAATAGAAGAAACAACTAAGTTAGGCCTCATTTCTTCGTACCAGACAAACGGATGACAATACAAATTTTTTGTGCCCTAAAGTGTGTAATCCATAGCAGCAGAAGAGACTAAAGGGAGCTGAAATATATTGTTTCATGTTCCTGTTCTCTTGATTTTATGGTAATTCTCTCAAAGGCGCACTGTTGTGTAAACACTGTCCACACTCAATCTTTGGTAGAAAAAAGAAGATGGTATTTGTCCGCACTATAATTTCCCTTTGTTTTTAATTGGAACATGTTTATGATTCCCAACAAATTATTGTTGTATGGATTTTATTTTCAAACAGATAAAGATACAGTCCATACAGATATCCAAGGATGGTTTTATTAAGATTAACTCTTAATTATCACCAAAGGTGTGGGTATGACTCAAGAGGTATGGTATATCTACCCTACTTATATACTATAAGTAGTGCATTTGTATATGTTTACGATCATAAAGTTTTAAATGCATTTATTTGATTATTATTTCAATCCTATTCACAACCACCAGGTCCACTGCTCATCAGATGCTGTCATCTAGGAAGCAATTGAGCCTAGGTATTTTCTCTACATACTTAAATTCTCTAAGCAATAATTCTGGCAAGAATTAGAAGAACTGGCAACCTTTTAGATACAGTACCAAAGAAGTACTACACTGTATTGTAACTCCAATACAGTACAAACAACATTGAAAGTTATCTGCTGTGAACAAAATTGGATATGAGTGTTTGTCAGTTAAAAAATACAGTAACAACATTGTTAAAACATAATTTGGTGTCCTTAAATATATATAATTAGTAACACAAGGTTAATTCTTATCCGGCTGTTTTAACAGCTAAACATTCCTAGTTACCTTGACACGTCTATAACAACTTGTATAAAAAACTAGGGGTTGGTTTTCACTGAAGAGCTCCGACAAATCATATTAATTAAGAAGTAGGTTGGGGAAAAAAGGATTGAGAAACACCGATCTGACCAATTGGATTAGCTGCTGTCAAAAAAACGAAGCATTAACAGGTGTGGTAACGATATAAAGGCCTCTCCGTCGGGTTGAGAAATTCAGATTTCACCCCTCACCCTTTTCAGCCACTTAGCCTCCCAAGGGGCCAGAGTGTGAGAGAAGAGCACTTAAAGTAAAAGATCCCATCTGGTTGTGACAGACTTGTTTGATTTCAATTCGGTCTGAGGCCATAATCACGGTGCCATCGTTTCCATCTGCCGGTACTGCAACTGTCTGCAAAAGCATGGTCTCAGGAAACATTCACGGCCCCACACTGGGAATAGCATTCCCAATTATCACGGTCCCAATGGAAACTACAATTTTCCTGGCGATAATGTCTTGTTGCGGATGAAATGGAAGAGATTAGCTGGCTGAGTGTAACGACATGCAAAGGGATGACCTAAGGAGAAACGTAATAGACAGGGGCACCTTTTAAACTGAGCCAAAAAATCATCTCCCTGTCATCTGATTTTTAGACAGGGCTGAGTGCATATATTTGTCCAATGTACCTGCTGTTGCTTCTGAAAGTGGCTAGCACCACTAAACTCTTGGGTAATCAGAAATCAGAGTTGGATTAGACCCTGAACTCAAGTTGTTTGCATTCAATGTATTTTTTTATATTTGTGTTTTATTTTTTGAGAATGCAAAGGTCAATGTGGTTTGTTAGTTATTTTGTGATGTCTTATCCACTGCTTCAGTTCCTGAAAGTTACATTTACAAATTTTACAAATTACCCTTGCTTCACACAAACTTGGGGGTTCAGAGTCTTCCTGATGGTCAGTGATAAAGTCTTGGCAGACTACACATTTCTACTTTGTGCCAATGTGGAATATAAACCTGTCGCAAGATTTTGGCTAGCACCTCAATCCACTTTCTTTGGAAAGTTGCAACTGGCTTGCCAAACGTGTGGCTTGAAAAATAAAACATCGAACTTCAATACCATATTTTATTCCAGACTTCAAAAAGTATTAGAGTTCCTCTGCATTTCAACAAACAATTATCAAATATGTTTTATTGATATAACTAACTTCCAAGCTCAGAAAGCCACTGTCTGTATCATCACACATTATTGGATGCTCAGTAGAAGTTGCCAGTACTTAAGACTGGGATTCAGCAGCTGCTTAAATCTGGGTAACAAAGGTTTTTGTATCACGTTCTCAGGGTAACGTGTTCTACTGTGTGAATTTCCCTTTCAATGTAAATTCTCAGTGAAGAAACCTTCCAGTTTAAAAAAAAATTAAAAATTCGGAAAAGAATAACAACAATTAATGCCTGTGCTTTTTCAGACGTGTCTACGAGACGGGGAAACAAAGAACCTCAAAGGGCAAAGATCAGGACTGTTAGAATGTTGGAACAGACAACGCTGTATTTCACAGAGAACAAACATCAAAGGGGGCACTTGAGGGACCATGTCAAAACACTCGGCAGAGATGTCAGGCGGCTTAATAGGTGACATTTACTCTTGCTGTCAGCTTAATATTAAATCGACAGTTTGAAGATAGATCGCAGTCTGAGCTACATTAGATAAATATATATATTTATTTTAAATTGTAAGTCACAGAAACATAAACTGAAAAACTGGCGCTCATAATAAGTAAATTTTGGACAAGCAGTATGTCGTTTGGACATCTTAAGAGATTAGTCATCTTGTGATGTGTTGCTTTTTATGCGTCAGATACTCATACTCATGGCTGAATGACCAACGCTCTGTACACCCGCCCTTCTCTTCATTCTGTTATTGTCACATCTGGGATCTGTAGCTCCAACCTTTCCCTACAATCGCAGTAACAAAATATTCGCTGCATGATGTTTTATTTACATAGGAATAATAGTCCTCCGTTTACCCAGAAATGCAAAAAAACACTTTACATGCGTTTCTCCTCAGTGTTCAACGAGCACAGGGGCTATTTAATAGTTTGATATAATCAACAGTGTTGTTTTGTATATCAAATTTTCACAGAAATACATTACAAGACCTCTCCTTTTTAAATCCTCTATAGGAAACGTTAATAATATATCACTTTAATGTAATATCATTTGAAGTAATTTGTGTACTTGTGTACTGTTTTCACTCTATTATAAATAGTGGGGTTTTTTTACACTGGTACATAGGCATCACTCAAATTACAAGGCATTAAAAATTGACTTTGAAACACGACCAACCTTCCGAAACTCCATAAATGGCACAATATGGCACAATATGAGCCTACTCAACGGTATGCTGGCGTGAAGCACATGGAGGTGGTCTCTGATAAATTTATGTGTGGTTTTGTGTAAACTGGGGCGCCACTCTCAGCTCCATGAGAACTGAGAGAGCATGCTCTTTAGAGTCCAACCCTAAAGTTCATACAAGTACATTGTATTTATTTTGATAAATTTATGTTAATAAATCTACTGTTTGGATCGATCTATTTATCCCCAACCACATTTTTTAAAAGGCAGACATTGATTGCAATAAAGAGAAATCCTGCCTTCAAATGCTCATGTCAGGATTTTTTTTAAATGAAAGAAACATGAGAACACAGGGTTGTGAGTGGCAGTTACATAGCCACGAGTTGGCCTGGAGTGCGGACTTAAACCCTGGTTCTCTGTGAAACAAATTATTTCCCAGCATGCTTGCTTCCACACATCATCTTGTGCCGGAGAAGGATCCATTAGAAAGCCCAGTTCTTATTTGAACAACGCATGAATTATAATTGAAAATTATAATGTGTTACAAAGCACAATAGAGACTGCATTTTCAAGTGGGAATCAGAAAAAAACTGAAAACTCTGTGCCAAAAGGGAAAAACTGCAAAATGATTCCCTGTTATAAAATGTAAAATGACATAATGGTAGACACATATAATACTACTAATAATAAAACTGAATATAAAAACGTATTGTTTTATGAATAATAAAGAAATCAGTGAGGAGAAGAGAGGAGCCTAGAGAAGCTGAGCAGCGTCAAGTCCTGTTGAAGGTTGGAGGGACAGAGAACTGTGCACTACAGGTGGTTGATTATTGGTTCTTGGCTATTGCTGCCAAGACTACACTGGAGATGACGCCCCTCTTTGGATTTACCACAGTTCAACTCTCCCATGCCAATAAGAGAGGGAGGATAAAAGACAAGCAAAGCACCAGATAAGCAAGGAGAGGGAGATTACATGAATTGTGCGAAATACAATGTGTTGGGCGGCACACAAAAGCAAAAATGTGATAAGATGGAAGGGAAGGTAACATAGCTATCTGAGGAAGATTTCTAAAGAAAAAAACTAAATAGATTTTTAAAAAGGTTTAAATCTGGTTTTAAATATTGAGATTGAATCTGATTCCTGGACGGAATTTGGTAAGCTGTTCCATATCAGAGGGCCTTTGTATGAGAAGGCTCTACCACCAGATTTAGTTTTTACCACTCTTGGGACTGTGAAATAACTAGCCTTTTATGAGTAATCTCTGGGGAATGTAGGGGACTAGGAGGTCTTTTAAATACAAAGGCCCAAGACCATTTAATTAATTAAAACTGAGAAGTAACAGTCAGCACGGTGCTCAATGGGTAACCAGATGCTAAGTGATGCTAAGACTTGTGTGATGTGGACGTAATTTGTTTTGTTTGACTAAGATGCTAGCGGCAGATCCTGACCGTCCTAAGGGTTTTGTCACAGTCTGTAAATGCCTGAAAAAAGCCATTACAATGGTCTAGTCTACAGGTAATTAAATGGAAACATTTGTTTCTGGTATCCTTCAGATCGAGAAAATGCCTCTAAATTACTTCTAAAATGACAAAATGCCGCTCTAGTTATGTTTTTAACAGGGTATTCAAATAAGAGATCTGGGTGAATTTTTACCCTATTAGAGATGTGTGTCATCTGCACAGCTGTGGAATTTAGCCCCATGTTTATGAAAGACATCACTTAGTGGTAACATGTATAGGTTGAAGATTCCTCTTTGGATCACTCCCAAACAGGGCTACGGCACCAGAGTCCCCTGTCCGAATGCCGAGGGACAGGTGCTGGAGGTGTGGGCAACCGGGCAATTCAAGACAGAGAGCCTCCAGAACTTCAAGTGCTACATTAAGTGTACCGGGACATTAAAATTTAGGAGGTTCTGAAGCAATTGCTTGTGTCAAGTTCCCATCGAAGAACGGTGTTTGCGGTGGCGCATTGAGGTGGCCGGTCACTTAGGGATGGGGAAATCCATCAGTGTTATACGGAGTGCCTCGAAAAGTAACTTGCCAACCATACCAAAAGCACCATTGTGCCTGTTGTTGTTAGTGAAGATCCCCTTTGACATGGCATGGATCTCACTGGCCCTTTCGACAAAACTGCAAGGGGACATACATTTTATAGAAATGCTGGTTTCAGGTCAATTGGGCTTGACAAAAGAAAATTCAAATGATTTGGGAACACAGCCTGGGGCACATCGACATGTAAGTATATAAGAAATATTTAAACCATCTGCTTCGGCAGGTAACGAATTAAAAAAGGAATTATATATACTTTCTTCTATGAGGTTAGAAAAATAATTAGATTAAGTAGATTTAATCGCTAATTTTATTTTTATTTAAAATACCTGCAAATTGGTTGAAATTCAGTCCTTTTGTCGGCAGGGTAGTTTTAGCGCTTGAATTTGCTCAGAATAACCTATTTATCAGAGCAGCCACCATGTCCAAGGTATAACAAAGTATACTATTATAGGCATTTAATATGTCATCAGTTGACAAGAAGCTTCTGAGCTCTTATGCACTGGGTAGAGCTTTTAGAAATTCTTCAGTTCTGTCAAAGTCAGCGGTCTTATAGACTGATTCATATAGTACCGATATTTTAGGATAGAGACAGTAAAACATTCTAAGAAGAAATGTGTTTTCCTTGAATTTGCTGAATGTTGTGTTGGCACAAAAAGTATTTTTTTTTTAATGACGGAATGACAGAGCAATAAAATTCTTGTTCTCCCAGCTGGATGCAAATGGACATTATGAGAGGTGTGCGGAGCAGGGTGGAAATATACTGCTTTCCTCACCCATTCGTTATTTTAGAATAACAGAAAAATAAGATAAAGTTACTGTGTAAACAGCCTGGTGTTACTGTTAACAAATATGCTAAAAAAAAGATGTGTCGTACATGGTTGATAAATGACCTGATTTAGGCTACATTTATCAGGTGATTTATTACGCGTACAATTCTGTTAATGTATACTCCTGTTTCCGGCAAAGTTCCCCCGATGCTATGTCTGTTTTCACGTAGTCTACTGTTCTTGGGTAACGAGAAATGTTGCAAAAATTTTGGAATCTACTGTTCAAGTGGACTTTTTCTTTTAAAACCGAGAATACGAAGGATGTATTCAAAATAACGCAATGGCAGCGTGAATCTGAGAGGCAAATAAGACTGATCTCAGATTATTTACTTTACGGTTAGTACTTTCTCATATAGAAGCGTGAAAGTTTTCATATGTCTTTCTCACAGAATCTTGGGACTAACGCACGATGGGTCTCAGTAGTGCTCAGCAGTAACCTTGCGTTAACATTTCCAAACACCACTTTGAACCCTGTTCAGGCTTTGTGCAGTTGGTTTTTCCATTCCTTCGATTACATTAGACCCTAAGGTTGCCATCAACCGTCTCACCTTTATTAATCAGTCAGCACAGCTTCAAAGTCCATGGGGGTAATAAAACGTTCTCAGCGTTTTAAAGTTGGAATATTAATTAGAGAATGATGAGTTAAAACCAAAACAATGGCAATGCCATTTAGGCTTGATCACTGGAGAGTCACACTGCGGAACACCCTTTTCAAACGCTGAAATTTTATATAGATAATATAAAAATATTGACGTGAACAATACATTATTTTAGTCCGGACATCATATCAAATCAAAACTTTCTATTCCTTGATAAAAATGGCTGCAGTGATTACTTATTCATGGTTATTGCTTACCAGGAAAAAATGCTGTGATCATCAGAATGATTTAATCGAAACACGCTTTTCCAGCAGACTTGGAAAATCTCCAGATGGATCTAATAACCTATTTGAACGTTGGATTGATCTATTTCAAGCATCGGAAATGCATATAATTGATAAAATATGCTGGATTTGATGTGGTCTTGGCCACTCAAGCACTATTCTGGTACCAGCGTAATGAAAAAAACAAAAAAAAAACAATTGTTGTGTTTTGAAAAGATACATATTCAACCTTAGAGAAAACAACCAATAAAGTCAAATGTCAAGAAGGCCTGAACTGTGGACTACACTGGATGGTGAAATATAAAAAAGTTAAAATGCATTCAGGGTAGCGGGGGGAAATATGATATATATTTGTTGGACATTGAACATTTTTAATGGTGAATGTTTACTGAAAAATTTCAGTTGAAAACCCTGAGGTCCTTGCTTTGCAAATCATGCGTTTTTGAGTCTAATGAACTTACCCTCACTGGTCCTTCTACATGTTCTTCCTAGTTCACCTGGCTACATTTCTTGCTGTGTTTATGCTACTCTGGTGCGAACAAGAAAATGTCCCAGTGCTGTGAACTAGTTTCTTGAAAAACTGCTAACACGTTGGCTTTTTCCTGTAACACCCACCTCCACCCATGCCTGCAAGGTAAAGAAGACAAGATAACTGAGAGTCCCGGCTACCTTTGCATACCCCGAAGTCACAAGTCCATTGTTGGCGTGCTCTTTCAAAGCCTGGGAAAAATGTCAAAGTTTTGCAGACTGACAAAGCTTTGAACACTTAGGTATTGGCACTGTGACAAGAAAAAAAGAAGAAATTTAGACAACAGAAAAAAGTTTTCCCCCACGTCACACGGCCCCTGTGGTGTTTCTCCAGTTACGAGTCCTGACTTGATTGTTGGAGAGCTGTGAGAACGGCCTGCTCTCGGAGGCCAGACACGGGCGCCGGCAGCCTCAGCTAACGCAATGCTGCAACCTGACAGTTTGACAGGTGAGCTTCCATTCAGCCCGTCTCAGGAAGTAAACAAGCAGACGTCCCACAAGTCCTGGCAATCGCAGAAGGGTAGAGAGGGAACCACAGCCTACACCGCCTCTGAATGTCGGCCCTAACGAAAGCATGGTGTGGAGTGGAGTCCCCCTTTTTTTGTAGCGCAAAAAATATGTACCAAAAGCCAAATACTTCAAATCACGCTATATCCGCAAGGAATGAGCCTGTCAAACGGGTATCCTCCGTCTGACAGGAATTGTGGCAATGTCTGGCCTCTCTGCAGTCTGTCGCTGTTGCTAACTGTTGCCAGCACAGGAAATGAAGAAATAGGATAACACCGAAATATGTCTTTTCAACATGCGTTTTGAAAGTGTTTGCACTTTTGGCACGTAATAGGGCTTCAGTGAATTGATGTTACCAGGTGAGTAGATGGAAACACCATCATTGACTTGATCAAGATTGTCTTTTTAATAATTTGTCTTTTTTACCCCCAACCAGCACCCACAGTCCACCCTTTGCCCTTGCCAGTCTCTTTACAGGGCATGAGAGTCCAGAGTCCTTTACAGGGCCCTCTCCTTAGTCCTGATATCTGCAGGTTTTTGTGAGGCTTTTTCTGAGACCAGAGGTATAATGTGAAGGGGTAAAGGTGTCCCTGTACTCAAAGCACAAGGTTCCCACAAAACCAATAACACACACAAAGAGTTATAGGGGCTCTATTTGACACAACCAAGCATTGCTATGTCACTGTGAACTGATTTATGAAAATGCAATGATAGATTTTATGGCTTAAAAATAGATTATTCTTTGGATAATTTATTTGCAGTCTTGTTGTATGACAGAAACCTGAAATTCCACTGAATTTCAAATGGAATTTGTGTATGGGCAATGACTTTAGGAATACTGAATTAAAAAGAAAAGTGGATAGGAACAGATAGGAATAGTGCACTAAAATGAAGAGTGCACAGATAGGAATAGTGCACTAAAATGAAGAGAGCACAGACTGGAAAAGTGCACTACAAGGGGAAGGGGGGTTGGGGAAACATGATCTGTGGCTTGATAAATTCAGGATTTTTCTTTTCCAGTGAAAATGCTTCTCAGTTTTATGACCATTAAACTAACCTACTGTATGTTTACCTGTGTTATCAATTAAGAGTCTGTCTTTATATACCCAAGCTCTGAAAAAAAAAATGTATAAAAACATTTAAGGGACACAATCCCTCAGTAAGGCTTACAGAAAGCAGATTTATTATAAAATAGAAGCCACAGTGAATGAAACGGAGAATGGCTCACGTTTCTACATCTGAAACAAGTATTTTTTCTTTTTCTTTTGCCTTCACAATGAAGTGAAGTGAGATAAAAACAGTGTGAGCACAAGGTGATGTAATATACGTTTACTGTCAGCCTATGGCTGGCCGCTGATTTACTGAGCAGAATGGGACGACATGACAAAGACTAATTGCTTTCATTAATCACATTTTGCGAGAACATTCAGGGGTAAACTAATTGAAATCCTCTTACCTGTCACTGTGCCAGTGTTCGTGCGTGTGTAGGAGTCGCGGGGGGAGGGGGCGTTGGGAGAAGGACCAGACAGGAAATGAAGCTTAAACTACAAATAAACCATGTCTTTGTCTAGACAAATCTCTTTTCAAATCATAATGCTCTCTAAAATGTGTTAATGTCATGCTAAGTCTTTCAGTGCTGCAAACCTTTGAGCAACAGAGCACAAATATGGCTCGAGAAGAAGGGCCCTTTTTCCGGGATGAAATGCTAAATCAAATTACTCCCAGCAACAGCTGCCACAGCGAATAGAGCTCCAGCCTAATATCCCGATGTGAAATGAAGCTCAGAAAGTCTTTCCTCTGCCTCCAGGAGAACAGCCACGGCAAAATGAAAACGGTTAACGTAAAAGGCCCTCTCCTCTGCGTCAGATAAAGCTAGGGGGAGGGGCCAGGACACGCATCCTTTAAAACGTCTATCACGCGCGGAAATGAACGTACGGAGCTGTGGCCCGTTTGAACCAATAAGGCTAACACTAATTCTTTTCTTCCCCTGACTCATTCATAATTAGGTAAACAGCTGCCCCAGGACAACCTGATGCAACGTGGAATTGGAGCCAATGTGCGCTGTGGCCCTCCCGTAGCGAAGGGCATTTTGTCTAAAGTGTGCTTTGGCCCCACTGCAGCGATGGGTATTATTCTAATTAAAATTCAACCCTATTTTGAGGAGACACGTGAACAAAATCGCCACAGTCTCCACCAATGGTTGTCAGCCCAGCACTGTCCGTTTCCGATGAGCATGCGCCACTGTTATCTCTCCCCCACTGCAGCCCGTCCGCATATATCACACAATACAACGTTGGCTCTGTGTTTCTCAGCCACTCGCTGAGAAACATACGAAAACGGGTCCCTACTCTGAAATGAAATGACGGTCACCCTGTGTACAGGGCGAGTTTCAGAATGCAGGGGAAAAAATGATCAAAAACCAACAACACCTCCCCCTGAAACGCACAATCATTACTGGGGCAACTGGTTTTCGGCCCCTCCTTCCCACCCGCCAAAAATAGGAGGGTATGGAGTTAAATTAACAGAAGCCGTAATTTGTTCTGATAATCACATGGTCCACACCCCCTCAGTCTTCTGCGGCTTTCAGCAGATTCAGGGGACAAATTCAAAAGTGATTGGCGTGTGAAACTAAATCTGCCCGCCCGGAGAGAAGGTATCACGTTACGGGGGTCATAAACAATTAGAGGGAGAGGACAGGACTGACCTGCCGTTGTCATGGAGCTGTGCCCCGGTTACAGAGTCACACGGGCTGGAAACGAACCCATTAGCTAACACCCTGCGATTCCTACCCTACTCGCTCGATGAGTCGAAACCCCAGAGGGTGAGACAGAGGACATTTCTTTGGAGCCAAAAATGTAATTTAAGTTTCAGGAATGAATTTATTCGCAGAGATATTATCTGTTGATCTAGATGGCGTTAGCTGCTTCCTGAACATCACTTGTCATTTATACATGTACAGTGTGGTGCAGGCTTGTAGGGACGCTGACTGAATTAAGATCTTATCGTGGGACTGATCCTATTAAATTACCAGGATTTTTTAATATAGCATGCAAGGACACAAGGAGGAATTAACAATAACCCATTCTTTATTTCTAACACTGCTCTTGATTTTAATGAGCCAACGTGAGCTGACTGCTCCTCAGCCTACTTTCTCTCAGCGGAGTGCATTTGATGCGAATCGACTGCAACAGACCATGATTTATAACAAAGTCTAATAATCTTGGCGGGAAACGCAGAAGAGTCCACAGGGCTTAAAATCGGTTTGAGTCCCTCTTACTAATGGTTTTGCAGGGATAGCATTTTTTGCCGGAGCCAGCAGCCAATTTCTCTTCATTATAACTACATCCTGGATTTGTTCTAAATGAACACTGTCAATCACAGAAAATTACAGTACCCCGTAGGCCTTGAATGTATATTCTCGATGACATAATTGGTGATCCGAGTTGTAGGTGCAAAGCAGGAGTGGTCTGACACAAGTAAATAGACACTTGCAAAGATACTAACAAGAGGGTTCTTGCGACAGTAAGCCTCAAGAGAGCAGCATACATTCCCTGGAGAACATCAGTGATGGAATGAGGCAAGTGAGCTGTGACTGAAGATGTTTTCACGCATGTTTCGGTATATCACAATCAAGTGGCAGGAGATCAAATAAAGTCTGATTTGACAAAGGTTACGTCATGCTGCACCTCGACTTTCCTCTTATTCCTCTGCACAGGGAAAGGGACCGCTGCAGGTCCTTTGATCAAAACCGCGTAGGCACGGCTCATGTCAACAGAGGTACATTCCATATCAAACTCCGGCTTTGGAGTCGTGTGATCAGAGATCATTCACAGACAAGCTGCAACAACCCATTTGTCACTCAACTCACCCAGTGCATGCACGTGAAGAGAATCACAGACGTTGTGCCGGACGATACAGCACTGGACCAACAGTAAACAATGAAATGAAGCTTTTATAGGAGTTTACTTTAAAAGGGCTGACGGATAACTGCCACCATTGCTGCTCTCAGTGACTTAATGGCAGCCGGGACACTGGATTGAGACTATACATGTATGAATTATTGATGAAGGGTAAAATATATTGTTCCTGTGTAACTTCCAGTACATCTAAAGTAGCTTCTGCACTCCTTCACATTGGGCACCCACGTCGGCCCATCGGGCACTGACACCGGCACATCCATTGAAACTGCACAACCCTTATTACTTATTTGGGATTTTTCAGTTTTGATGGAAAAACTCACATTTTTAACATTTAGGAAAACACATTTTATATGGGTAAACGTGGGCTTTGCACTTTAAATGCTATGTAAATTGCTAGCTCACACTCTTACCCACAGGACCTTTTCAGTTTCAACACTTTATCCCCACTTTATCCCCAACGCTCAAGCTGTCAAATTGTTCTTATGTTATGAGGAGAATTGCGCCATTTTAGTTTTTTGTGAACAGGGTCTTAGCATCCACTCGTCCTTTCTCTCCCTGACCCACCAGTGACTTTCCTCCCTCCATCCTGTGTGTTTGCGTTCCTAAGTGGCTGACTGGGGGGAAGGTGAGTGGAGAATGGCGTACTGTATTCAGTGCCTGTTCCTGGGCTGGAAGGGAAGGGGGGGGGCTGTGGAGGCCCTGGTTTCCTGTTCCACAAATTCCCAGCTCCCGTCTGCGAGCAGGTACACAAAGCCCCCCTTTAACGGCCGGGATGAGGGCGGTGAGATGAGACGCGCCCACTGATGGTTAACAGATCTGTCCCCCAAGACTCTCTCCTCGGAGCCCGCCGTTTGTTTACGCTCTCCCAAGCCTTTTGCGCGCTTTCGGGATCCGAGAAGATTTGGCCACTGTCCATGTCGTTGACTGCCATATTCCCAGACCAGAAATGTCACTTACCACTTCGCTTTCTTCATCCGCCAGTTAAACCCTTTGTAATCCTCCTGTAGAATGAATTCACCCAGGACATATAATATTTGGGTTTTGGGGAATGGCTACCTTCTGCACCGCGACAGAAAAGCCAAATAAAAGCCAACGGAAGCAGGAGATTAGCATTCCTGTCGCTGGCTTTTTTTTTCTCGCCGTTTTTTTTTCTTTTTTCTTTTGAGTGGACTTTTGCAGTTTGTACGTTGTGTGAGTAGTCACGGCTCAAAGAGAAGATCCTAAGAAAGACAAACTCTCAGAAAGATGACTTTGAGGCTGTGTGTTGGGTCTCTCACAGAGAGATCTCACTTGCAGCAGCTGGGAGCTGGACCCATCCGTGCTTTATTCGTGGTGCTTGTGCTATTCAGCTCAGCTGAGCACTTTCGATTCTCGCTTATCACTGCCATTGTACTGTTGTCCAAGACACGGTGTTGAACATGCATGACCTCTAATGCTATATATTGCACAAGCCTGCGAAACTAAGATCTTGTATTTTTTCAGTACAGAAATAAGTAAACACCTCGTGTCAGATCTTTTAGAGTCACCTGATTGGACTGCCCCATTCGACATACTATACGACGTACCCTTACCCATCTGACACAATATTCTTCAAGCCCCTGAACATAACTGCAGATAGAATTTAACAAACTTGAGGTTTTCTGAAAATAAGTTCAACCAAACTGGTTAGACATTGATCTATATATAAATACATATACATATATTTAACATTTTTAAATGTAAGGGAAAAATGATTCAAAGTCATGGTTCTGTAATTTATCACCAGTAGTCAGTTTATATTGTCCCTTATTAATGGCTGCTTAAAGCTACATTTTACTTGTTGTCCTTCCTGACCCCTAGATGAACCATAACCCTGCACTAAATATAGAGTACAGATCATTTGTCCAGAAATCGTAACAAGGAAAATGCACAATATCCTTTTATCTGGTATTCCGTTCAAGGTAAACATAACCTTATTTCTATTAAAGAGAATGTATTCGTTGGCTACTGCATTACAGGAAAATCTGGTGCAGTTTGCTTCAAGCTTTGGCTGTTTAAGGGAGTTTCTGCTAAAAGGTACCCAGGTTACTGTGTTTGTGATTGATGTGCTATCTAGAGTTGCAGGAGAGCCATTTACTTCTTTAAGTAAATCAGGAAATGTAGTCTATGTAATTTGTATAATTGATTGTAGCAAATCTACTGGAAGTGGTCAAAAAGGCCACCTGAAATCTGTGCATGTATAGCTTAGGGCAGATTCTCCTTTTAGTAAATCTGTCCTGAGATGATGAACTCGCAAAGCTGTAGTATGCTCTTTAACGGCTCAAAGCAGTTTGAGTGAATTTGGAGAACATGAGTGAGTAAAAAAATAAAGTGGACCGTAATGGAAGAGTAATCTTGTTAAAATGGAGACTTTTAGCATGGAGCAACACCATCAAGGAAAACAGCGTTCTTACGTAGCCTACATAAAGTTAAAAAAAAACATGAGTAACCGTGGAAAAGCGGGCCAAGACTGGACACAATGCTATGTTATTAACCGGACAACATCAAGTTTATTAAACTCGCAGACAGGTTCACGGTGCTGCCAAAAAAGAAGGAGCTTGGACCTTGTCCGAGGCCCGAGTGGGAGAAAGTTGGACCAATTAACACCAGACAGGGAGGTCTTATGTGAGCCGACCGGGCCAAATTAGGTCCCGGGGGTGAGTAGGAGCTCACCTCGCCAAGCTGGGGAAGCAGGAGTCATAGGAACGCGTCGGCCAAACGGGGCCTCCGTCGGCCGTATAACTCACCGCCACTCTCTGCTTGGTGGGCCCACAAAATATCACAGAGCGCGTAGTTTAGCCTGGAGTGCAGGTGGGAGGTTGCAAGACTGTAAAATTTGACAGCCGTCTCGAGAGCTGTGTGGCCAACTCTCCGTTTAATTGCTGACCCGGTTGACTTTCAACTGCACATTTCCTACAGTCAATGAGGCACTGCCATGTTGTGTTGTCTTGTTTTGTGTCTGCTGGATGAATGCGTACTTTAGGTGTAAATTATATAAAAGTGCACACAGAGAAAATAAAGGACCGCAGTTTATACAGTGACTTTTCTAGCCTGTTGTCTGCTCATTGGCAGGTTTTACACTGGGGTCCCGTCAGAACAAACGGCACCAGTCAGTGTGACGCTTTACAAAAATTGGCTGCTGTGACTTCTGCTCTTTGGCAGATTCCAATATGATGAACACATTGTAACAAACCAAAAGATGGGGGTTTACCTAGGTGTACAGCAGGGATGCTGTGTTTGCATCATCTGATGTCAATTTTGGTCATTGAGTTACAAGTTAAAGTATACTTTAATATAAAGTATACTTTTCTATATGTAGAAAAACATAATTAAAAATTAATGAGTGTAATAAAAAAAAAAAGCAGTGATTCTGCCTAGTATACAACGTTTTCTTCAGCCTTAAACACCTTTGACCTCTAAATGACAATGTGGCAAACTGAGGATTGACCAGGAGCCCCAATAACAGATTAATCATGTAATGTAGGACATCTCCTTTTGGAGCGCCATTCTGCGAGTGAGAAGCCAAATTGTGGACATCCATCCTGTGCGCCCTTCTTTAAGCCCTCAAATCGTGGTCACGGTCAGCTGCTCCCATGGGTGTCCTGGGTTTGAGACCACAGCGAACACAGAGTGAACAAGAACCCCAGGGGGACAGCATTCCCCCATTAGTCCACGTAATCTAGATTATCTGAACTTAAGTGTTTTTAATCCATAGTGTTTTCAAGAGTTATCGGTTTGAATGTGTTTATGTTCCTCAGTGTCTAACAACATTATTTAAGTGACTGATCATCAAAACAACAAAAAATCCTATCGTTATTTTCCTAATGTTACTTGAGTTGATAAGTGTGGACACACCATACAGAAATGGCACAATTTAGTTTTTTTGCCAGATTGACTGTTGCTTCAGAAATGAATTCTCCTGGTGTGAAACGCATTAGCCACAGCTTCCAGGGGAACGTGTGACTCTTAATGGGCTGGCGGGCTGTAACGTAATTCAAGCAGATCAGGTTCTTATGTTTGATATGCATGTAAAACAATATTTTTTTCCGATTTTAATGCACTGTAGCTGGCTCTCCATGCAAAACTGCGTGAAACTGCTGTCTGGGCCATGCCGTAAATCACACGGCTGTTTATTATCGGGTTACAGTTTAATGTGTAGGTGGGTAGAGCACAGGCAACCATGCCATCCTGAAACTGTGGCTTACGAACCATACTGACCAAATACCTTTTGTGTGTTAAATATAGGGTACATTTAATAGAAAATATTCTTGACAAGTGAATATATTTCTTTATTGGAATTTTTTTCCTGCCAATAAATAATTTTAATATGATAATTACAAATAGTTACCCAAACATATAAATAAATATAGCTAAGCATTTATAAATGCGTCTTTTTATTTTTGTTTTCTCAATTGCAATTTAATCTGAATTAATATGACAGCTACACTTCTCTTCAATCAATCTATTGAATTAAATTTGTTATGGCGCGTTTTTAAAAATAGAATTCGTACTGTATAAATTCAATATAAATATAAAAGTACTGAATAAATTCAATTTTCCAGAGGGAATCAAAAAACCCAGTGCATGGAAAATTATTCTCTGACCCTAAATGACAGTTGAGAGCACTCCTTGTAAATGACATAATGGTAGACACATACAGAATTAAGTAATCTTTGAGGAGTTGGCCACAAGTTTTGTAGAACAGGTGGTTTGTCTTTGATTCTTGGTTCTAGCAGCCAGGAATACACGGGATGAACCAAAATAAAATGCTGCGCTTATTTCTTTTCATTGCCAGAAAGATATTGCAACTTCATTCCAACAGTGAAAAGGGTCCCCCTTAGTCCCCCCAGGGTGGAGGTCTGAGACAGCTCTCTCTGTCCCCGCCGGATAGAGGTCTGAGACAACTCTTTGTGTCCCCGCAGGGTGGAGGCCTGAGATAAATCTGTGTCCCCGAAGGGTGGAGGCCTGAGACACCTCTGTCTTTCCCTGCCGGGTGGAGGTCTGAGACAACTCTCTGTGTCCCCTTAGGGTGGAGGTCTGAGACAACTCTCTGGGTCCCCTTAGGGTGGAGGTCTGAGACACCTCTCTGTGTCCCCACCGGGTAGAGGTCTGAGACAACTCTTTGTGTCCCCCCAGGGTGGAGGTCTGAGACAGCTCTCTCTGTCCCCGCCGGATAGAGGTCTGAGACAACTCTTTGTGTCCCCGCAGGGTGGAGGCCTGAGATAAATCTGTGTCCCCTTAGGGTGGAGGTCTGAGACACCTCTCTGTGTCCCCACCGGGTAGAGGTCTGAGACAACTCTTTGTGTCCCCGCAGGGTGGAGGCCTGAGACAGCTCTCTCTGTCCCCGCCGGGTGGAGGCCTCTCTGGTTGGAGGTCTGAGGCAGGGGTGAGGTCTAAAACAACATTGTCAGTTGTTCAATTATTTTGAAGTGGGAGAAGCCCATTATAAGATTGTTGTATAGTTACATTCCATGGATAACAGACCAAACTGTTCCGTGTGGCAGTCTGGCCCTTATCAGGACTACCACTTAGATGCCATTTGAAAATGTCATAGTTTTCCATCAGAGCACAGTGCCTAAATAAAATTCTGTGAATGCTTAAATCTCCTGTGCTTTTGGAGAGTAAACTTTTCCTCATCCAGTGTAATGTTACCTGCTGGTCTGTCTTTGCTTTGACCACCCAATAAAAGAGGGCTCATAAATATTTTTCATGGATTATTCAAACTAACTCAAATCCACATGGCAAATGGGTTTGATGTTTTTGGAGAAGTCCCTCTGAGAATCCATCCCCGTCTCTTTTTCAGAGCAGGAGTGTTATTGTAAACACTTGGACTAGCTGTGATGATGAAGTTGAGTAGGATTAGGCTGTGTCTCTGTAGTGTGGTGTAGTGTAGTGTCCTTTGCTTTGGTCTGCTTCTGAGAAATGCCCATTCACTGTTGCCTTTCTGTTTTTTTTAACTGGTAACTGAATAGATCCTAAATCTACATAATGAGGACCCCAATTGGCTCAGTTAGTTAAGAAGGCACTCTCCTGAGTTGTTCAGTTGGTAAAGGCACTTGCCCAATGGCAATGTGCGGTAAAGTGCATGTCCGAGTGCAGACTGAGCCCTCGGAGCTAGAGTTCACTGGTTTGAATCGATTGTATCTGGGAGAGCACAGCAGCTGGGCACAAATGGCTCTGCTCCTAAAGGGTTTCTCTCGGCTCGTTGCTAACGAGTGTCTCCTACCAGCTTCCTGGGTGCCTGTGGTCTGGCAGTACCATCGAGAGAGACCTGCCCCTCATCCAATCGGCACTGAAGCTCTTCTGTAAACATGGCCTCAGTCCTGTCCTTGTGATATTTCTGTTTGATTATTTTATAGGTGGACTAAGCACCAAACCAAATGACAAGTACAAACACGTTTCACAATGCTAATAAACAACTGGGTGGATTTGTTACTTCTTTCTGGATTAGACCTCCAGTATACAGTGTTACTGTTTGTTTCTCAAATTGAATAAATTGACTGATTAAACTTTTGTGCTTTAGGGAGTAGATTTAGGCAGACCATTTTCTACAGATATTTCACACAGGAAAAGGGAACTTTCAGATTCTGTGGAAATGACACATTCTCACTGTCACAAATCCTGCAGGTGACTCATATTGTCCTTTGCCAAAGACAATGAGCGAACAGGGGAAGGATACTCAACACAAACACTTCTCCTCATGGTTAAAAATAAACAAGTCAGATTAAAAGAAGAACTTATTGTTCCTAGAATTAAAACATAAAATGAAAGCAAATGGAAAAATCTACTTCTCATTTAAAAAAAAAAAAAAACTGCACAACGGCGTACCTAAGAGAATTGATGCATTTTTTAAAACACCACATATTTATTTTATTTTATTTTATTTATTTTTATGGGGTGTTTTTTGTTTTTTACTTGTTTCTGCCCTTTATAGTTCTTTTTTTAATTTAATTATTTTTGAAAGCCATTTTTTTACATGTGCTGAAGACTTACATGTGCACAATACTGTAAATTTAGTTTTATTTACGTCCACCTGACACAGAATTTATGCCTTGAGAAAAACCAAATCATTTGTAATGCTAATTGTACTATAAAAAGTAGAAACTTTTTTACAGTTCACAAATCAGTTTTATTAATTTAAACACAAACAAATAATAATGTCAAAAAATCTGTACACATCTTTTGCAGACACAACAAACTTTGTGTTAAATCAGGACCAGGCAATGTAGGTTTCCAGTTTGCATTATGATTATAAAATAAAAAAAGCTTGCTGTATACATCTATAAAACCTTTAAAAAAACAAAAAAAACAAACAAAAAAAAACACTTTACCTTGATCTAGCAGCAATATGTTGTCCCCAACATAGGGGGTGATGTTGCTTTTAAAATAGTGGGAATTGCAAATGAAAAGCGCCAGCTCTGGAATTCAGGGGCCCTCCTCCGATGCGAAACCACAACTCAGAGAGCATGAGCAGGGGGAGAGAGTTACAATCAGGTCGACTAAGTTTCCGGTCAGGAAATTCACAGTTGATAGCACACGTGTGTTCTCGGCCTCTCCGAATAGTGGATCTCTCAAGGCCCTGGATCTATGATAGACCAAGCCAGTTATGTTATCGCAATGAATAGGTATCATAAATTTCAAATACAGCGATCGAAAGTGGAAAAGAACTATGATTTACAATCCAAATAACATGACTTCTTAAAAAACTACTTCATTAGAAAAAAAAAAGAACAACAACAACAACGCTTGATGTATATTAGTTTTTGTCAAAAAGAAGGTAATACAACATACTCTGTTGTAAAGCCATTTGTTTTTTTCTGTCAGGGCTGAAGTTTAATGCTGTTTTGTCCAAACGGATGTTACACTGGGTAGTGAATAGAGAACAGATACACTTTTTATGTTAAATGCCGGTCTTTCATTTAGTGACCACCTTTACCAACTTTGTTTATTTCAGAACATGCGCTGCATAATTTTCAGGTGAAGCCTAACTATCTTCTGTCCTTAATCTGAAGAGTATGTTGTTCCTACATGCATGGACACTAATTAGATACCCTGCATCAATTTTAAATTAAAAAGAGATATTGTATAAAAGCGTACCTTTGTGATTTGTTTATTTTTCAATAAAACTTAAGGCCATCAGGAAACATATAGAGGGGGGGAGAATATCAGTAACAAAAAAAAGAACAGTTTAAACAAAATAAAGTACTCATTGACACTTGACATCCATGCTTTTGGTCTTGACAGAACAGATTATCACAAAAATCCCCTTATCTACATATTTATACGATGAACAACGACTTGAACACATCAACACTTTAAGGCATTGCACGAGCTGATGCGTAACAATCCTTTTAAACTTCAAAATGTTAAAATGTATTGCCACCTTCCAACAGCTTGTACCTAACCAAACGGTGATGGAACTGTCCAGTGATTACAAATTTACACCCCCCCCCCCCAAAAAAAAAGTACCTCTTCTGTACACGATTGTCTCAGCAATGTAAATAAAGTATCTTTTCTTAAATTATTAGAAAACCCTTTTTTTTTTTTTCATAAAACAACTTCTTGTTGTGATCAAAAGTACTTTGTGCAGTGAAAATGCACGGGTCTCTTACAAGAAGGACCTTCATGGGACGATGCCAATCAGACACCCACGGGTTTTAAATGTAACAAAGAGGAGACCCAGAGAGGCAAGGGTGAAGAGAGGGCCTTTGCTACGGGCAGAACCCCAAAAGTCTTTGTACCACAGAAAAGAGACTGAGACCAGGGCATAGGTGGGCAGGGCTCCAGTCTTGCAAGGTTCTCTGTCGGTAGCTCTGATTCCTTCACAGGTGTGAACCCTTGCTGAGGCATAGCATAGACAGGACTGTAAAACATTTTCATGACTTTTTGAAAGCAGCCAATTCACAGTAACCGGGGCCAGCAGCTGCAACTGCTGTAAATTCACTCTCCTCCGCTCGGAAAAAAGGTCAGGGGTTAAGACGAGCCGCGGCTGCATGTCGCCACGCCGGGTGCGGCGCTCAGTTTCTGGTCGGGGGCGCAGACACACGAGACCCGAGGACAGGGTGGGGTTGAGGCCTGTGGCGAGTGTAGGGGGGGGGGGGGGTCATA
>JAOYSI010016986.1:5690-37145 GCA_025775065.1 Hiodon alosoides
TAAGGCCTCAAGTTCGGTTAAACGCGCGGTACTACTTATTGTACCCAAACAAACAAACAAACAAACAAACAAACAAAAATACTGACTACACATGCAGGGATATATTTAAGACTTCTCTTTTTAAACAGGAAAACACCTCCATCAAATCCCCGTCCTCAGTTAAGGCCAGTTATTTATATTCATGCTTTAAAACAGCCTCCGGGAACACACTGTGATTTATTAGCCTGGAATCACGCAGGTCCAAGATGTCCCGAGTGACATCTCGAGCACAGTTCACCGCGGCTCACCCTCGCTGGCATCGCGCCACTCCAGGGTTCCCGCGCTGCCGTTTTGCGCCCGGTCTGGATTAGAGAAATGTTCCCCGCACAGCGCCTCCGCTCTCTTCAGCAGGGGCGGATATGGCAACATCAGCAAATCCCACACTCCTCCGTGAGGGACGGCTAACCTGTGAGAACGTGCGCTTCGTTCTTCGGAGGTTTTCATGGGAAAGTGCTGACTGCTCAGGTTCGTACTCCTGAATTTTAATTGAACCTGTCCGCATACATTAGAATGCACTTTCCACACACAAAAAAAACTATTCTCGCCTTATTCGTCTGGTGGGCAAGGAGTAAGTCATCAGGGCTGTCTTTCAAAAAAGTTTACCTTTCAAAAATGATGGCGGAATACATTTATTGAATTTGTTTTCCCCCCCGGATAAAAGCTTGAGGTGGGTGGCGGCAGGCTGACAGGTAGAAAAACACAGAAGCATTAAAGGAAGGGCCCAAAACCAGAAAGCGGGTGGCGCTGCATGCCAGATGGCACCGTCTGTGCAGCATTAAGGATTGTAGCGCATCGTTTAAAAGGGGTTCATCTTTCCGGTTCTGACATCTGCTGCAAGGGCATCAGCGAGATAGGGGCAACTCCCCGCACCATGACTCATCTCAGGAGACGCAGACAAAGCAGGTGTTTTTCAGCTCTCCAGCACCCAGAGGCTTGTGGGGAAGCTTCAAATTAGACTGAGAACTTTTTCGGGGGGTTTATTTGAAAGCCTTAGAAGCACTGAATCGGTCCAGGGAGAACGTCTTTATAGGGAACATCTGCAAGCGAGACTGAGGCAGGACGCAGCGCACGGGGGGTTAAAAACCAGCCGAACGCTTCCCCCTTACTAATACGGGCCTCGTGATAATGCTGGCTGATGCGTTACGGTCGATCCCCACGCTCTGGGAAAGAAACACCTTCGTGCGTGTGCAAGCAAGCCTCCATTCCCCCGACATGAGACATCTGACTATAAAATAAACACGAGCGGTCTGCGAACGTTTTCCAAAACTGCCACGAAGCCCAAAGCGAAAGTGTGCACGCTCGGTAGGCCTCACTTACCCGCAGTTGACCCACGCAATGGTACCCTGCCCTTTCACCGCCTGGGCCACCTCCGTCAACAGCTTCAGCTGGGCGTCCGCGGACGTAGCTGAGGGGCAAAAGGGAAGCAGCACACTTGATATTACCCTAACCATTTACAGATCCAAGATCAGTTTACCGCGAATACATGTGCAGACACATAGTCTATACACGTAATGTCATTTGCCAACTGTTACTGGGAGAGCCCAGCAGCGGTGCACAATTGGCAGGTTCCCGTCCAGGCTTTTGGGTCATTGGGTTAGGGGGGGAAAAAAAAAAGAAGGTCCTTTGTCCTGCTGCATTGCCTCTCATCCTGGGGGAAATTAACCAAGGTCCGACATTGCACGAAGCTAACGCTAAAACTTCAGATATCATATTTAGGCTTTACTTTTCCCATCAATCCCCACAGGTTCTGAACGTCTCTCGGGGAGAGGTTGCCCAGGCCTGTTGGACGTAAAGTTACATTTATTCCATTAGCTGCTTGCCTGCAGAAGGAGCAAACGAAAAGGGTGTTTATTAGGAGACCACGGACAAAGCCCATGGCCGCTCCAATGGTCTGAATGCAAAACCGAACACAGGAACGCCACAGTTGACCAGGATTCCAATGCATCACACCCAGCATTTAAAAATGCGCTAATCTTGCCTTGAGAACGTTCATGTAAAAACCGCTAACAAACCATATACTCTGGATAAAAGCAGTGCTTTACGAATCAGTTAAATACACAAACGGCTGCGGAGGGCGTTTTTACAGGATTTTCAGCTGCAGACTGTAAAAGCTACCTAAACAGCACTCACACTGGCCATAAACCCAGGCCTGTGAAAGGCTAAAAGTGCATGTGACTTAGACTGAACTTTGAACATAAGCTAGGAACCATCCCTTGAGTTAAAAATGAAAAGACCAAAATCATTTTACATATCAGTTTCAAGCAGTCCAGTTTCATCAATTACATTACTCTCTTTCCTAAACATTCACGCCTCATTGAATACCTGCAATTCACTTCAGTGCCGTTGTATAATTTTTCCATTTATACCTATATGATTACTTTTAAATTTCTCAACTTTTTAATGCCTCACCGGTTACATGTTTTTTTCCCCCCAAAATCAGTCTTAACAAATGTATCTTTATTATAATCTAAAAAACTGTATTATCTGTATAAAATAGATTGGACCGTTTACATTTTACATTATGCGGCAGAGCCCAGGCACACAACTGACCTGACTTTGTGTACAGAATGAGTACGTTGGTTCTGGTCCTTATCAGCTTCTTAAAGTCCTTCTGGTCACCGACTTTTTCGATGAGCGGAGAGACTTTACCAGCCTGCACCACGGCAACAAACCACACCTGTGGGGGGGGACACACACACACGCTCGAGAGTGGGGCATTCTCCACCGAAGACAGGCGCTTACAACACACGTACACGGCCAACAAACTGGAGACACAACTCTGGCCTGAGAAGAATTTGGTTGCACTGGTTTGAAAGTACACTACCTTTCCAGTGGGTCAGAGTACAGGCAGGACGTAAAGAGGAAACTGCGAAGAGCAAAAGCGATGTCTCAATGTAACGACGTGTCAGAGTTGCACCACCTTTCCAACCGTTTTTTTTTTAAATTACGTTTTTAAACTTCACAAAACCGTTTTTACCTTCTTCAGAGCGCTTGTTAAGAATAAGAATAGCCACAAAACAAAAAAAAAAACTAAAAAAACTGTCAAAATGTTTTAATAGCCATTCATTGCTGGACATCTAGACAGATAAGGTCTGGCACAAATTGGATTCGGCGAACACGAGTAAAATAGTGGGATGTAGGTTTGATGGAAAAAGAGCAAGATGTCCTTTTTCTCCTAAATAAGTGACATGCTCTGCAGGGTTTTTGGAAATCTAATTTTCCTCCCTTTCTGGAGCTGTCTGCCTCATCAGATGTGTTGATTAAGAGACAGGGCTCCGTCCGTGAAGTTTCCCCTCCCAGTGGGGGAAGAGTCAGGAGGTGGCCGCAGGGGGGTTATTTTAAGGATGGCGGTAAGAGGACTACGCGACAGCCCATGTGGCTTGCACTGCAGACAGCGACAGAGGAGAGGACTGGCTGTTAACTTGGCAGCCAGAAAGAAGGTAACGACAGCTCATTCTCGGGAAAGGCCATAAACCGAGCAAACAGCGCGTACGAGCGCTGTGGCCCGACTCCAGGTCTCAGAGTATAGGCAAGGAGGTTTTCCTACAATTTTTAAACAAATACAACAAGGGTGGTGGCAAACACTGACTCTTATTGGATTAAATCTTCCTTTGCATGGAGATCTCAGCTATAAGGGAAAAAGTAGGTGCAGAAAAACTGTTAAGAGACACTTCAATAAGCACTCGGACCTGTGACATAAGATGACATACATAAATAATGGAACAGGTTCAGTGAAGACTCCTCCAGGAGAGTTTCATTCAAACAGCAGCAGTAAGGCTCATTGCCGCCATCAGTTTGAATTAAATCAAAAGCCCCTGCTGCAGACGCAAAAGCCACCCGACTGAAATTTCACACGCCATACATCCGGGTTCTAACCGGGTACCTGGCTTTTATGCTCATGCACAAAATTCTGCAAGAAGATTAGCTTCCAGCACAAAGACACCCACCCGTAAACTAAACTGAGGAGAAGTGGTGGTGGTGAGGGAAAGGCCATTCCAACAAACAATAGCGAACAATTCAGGGAATAGTTGAAAATAAATTCTGAGAACAGGGGAGAAAAAGAGGTGTTTCTAAACAGACACAAAAAAAAGACATGACCTTACACAGGAAAGGTAAGGAGACAGGGCTAGATACCAAGTGAAAGGCCAACAGTGTCACACTGTCATCGGTTTTCTCCAGGCTCTAATTTACTGTCCAGTTCAACTACATTCGAACCAAGCACTACTCCAAGGATACCATGGGCTCCACTTCAGCATCTGACCAGGTATAACTAAGCCAAAAGCATTGGCAGGCTCTGATGTATCACATACCTTAGAGCAAGGACACTACATTTAAGAAACCCAGGTAGAAGGAAGAGTTATAAGGTTTCATACACCAAATAACCTCTCCTGGGGTTTAAATAAGCTGACTCAATCAGATTGATTGACACACAATTATTCATAAAAAAAGTGTCACATCGCAGAAGTGGGGGGAAAAAAAAAACGTTCATAATGATAAACAAACATCCTGCCGGCATTCTCCATCAGCTGCGACAAACCAGATTTATTGAGGCTTCCTCTTTTGAGGGTGTGACCAAATCCGCTCAAATAAATAATTTCTCAATTATACTTGCTCCTTATCCTTCAAACTAATAGGATGCTTGGATTTCAACAACTAATGCTGATGCGGTGGATTGTAAATTCCTTGCCTACGACCCGAGCCTTGTTATAAATGCTGAATTGAGGAAAGAGTTTATACCATTTAGTGATTCAGAATGACTTGAGAGGGAAACGGGTCAACACAGGCAACGGGCTGCCATTATGCCACGTCTAACTCATGTACATATGCAAAGAAAGAATGGGATTAACTTTCTGCAGTGAATGGTCTTCGTTGACAGACACTGTCTCCTCTGGCACAGACTCACACACCTTTGTTTGGTCCAGCGGCCAAAAACAGGATATCAATCCGGACCTTCTTGAAGCATGAGATAACACCCGTTTGAATGACAATGGATGTTATTGTGTAAATGGAGCGAATAGATGAAATGAATAGATGAATAAATAAAAATAAAACAACGTGTTTATGAAGACACATTCCGTTGTTGTAAAATGTCAAATTAAGTATTTCCGCTAATATGCATTGCTTAAAATATAAAATTAAATAATAATGACGTTAAAGACCATTTTAGACTATATTTATACACGTGAAAGAATGCATTCTTGACCATATCAACTGGCTTTTTTTAATTCCAAAAAGCATGATCATAACAAACTAGGACTACACATGCCGCTCTGTAAGCAAACATGGACATTTTTAATATGAACCATTTGGAACGGTTTAGTGAAAAGTACAGTTTGTTCTGCAGAGCATATCGTTTGGGCTACTGCTGGGCACACCAGTTAGCCATTTGGGCCATCCTATAAGCGTGCGAACAGTACCCAGTCACATCAACTCTAACTCTCAGACGTCCTTGGGAGCAGTTTTAATAGTGGATCTGAGCGGTAGCTATAAATTGTCATTCATTCAAACGGGTGCTTTCGTTTCTTACTTAGCTAGCGAAAACAGCCATTTCATTCTGTTATCATGCGAAATCCAAAACACAACCCCATATAGATTCATAAAATGGCACCACTGACATCCGTATAAATAAAATGTAATTTAATTAACCGTGCTGTTCAACTTCAGCTTCCAATTTCAAAAACCACTGCCAAGCACTCCCAAGTCTGCTAGAAAGACAGATTACAAATGTTTCGCTGCCTGTACACATAGATGCTGTACTAATGGCCTACTACGTCAAACATGTAGCAAAGACTCTTACAAACCGATACGTCTTCTACTGTATCCTTACAGATACAATAAAACACTTACCAACAAGAAGAGCAAGTACATTTTAAGTCCACTCGTTCTACTCTCGTATTGCTTCCAAGCAGCCATGATGCAGCTGCCACGTCTGGGTGCGCAAGCGCAAATCATAGAGAACTAAGTCAAATGAAAGACGCAAGGCTTCCTAGGAATTGTAGTTGGGAGCCGGATGTGACTCGGAATGTCCTCTCAAGTTGCATTTCGGAATACTACACTTCCACTGATCCCGCTTGAAATGGTAATCAAAAGGTATACACATGTAGAGAAAAAATGACGCATAGATATCTACCTTGTTACTGATATTGTCCATGCAACTGCTCACATCAGATGTGAAATGTTAAAATATGGAAAAATTCTAAACTATTTAATATATAGCAAAGCACTGGAAGTTAATAAACACCGAATATCCCGGTTAAAATAAAACAAAATATGTTTTAAATGTTACTGCTTCTTATGGAGGCGCACACTCTTCTATTATGGCGGTAGCAATCCTTATCAATTATTCAAAGGTTTGAAAAGCCATTCTTCTTTTTCAAAACTTCCCAATTATTTGAAAGATTGGGCAGTGTAAGTCACATTTTAAAGGAGATAATAGATAATGCCTCAAGGTCGATGCTGTGGAATATAATAAATTTGGTACCACATAAATGTCTTTTTTTACGATTTGTAGTGCCCCCGCCTGGATTTTGGGAATGGACACGTTTCACTGGGGTGTCTGGAGTTGTCAATGGGCGGAATATTAATTAACGTCGAATTTTGATCTGGATTCAACAGAAAGAAAAACACGTGTACTAGTAATGCAACAACCTTCGTTCATTTCGGTTAATGAAAACAAAATAATACCTGCTACATGCGACGTGTATGGCCTTCGTAAGCATCTATGCAGTGTTTTATATATTACATTTTTAAAACGGCTATACGGTTATTTTCCTAATCCCGGTAACTCCATACGTGGCCTTCGGTTCGACGATAACGTGGTTATTTAAAAAATAAAAATAAATTTTAACTGTTAAATACTGTAGCAAACTCACACGAATTAACATTTAATAAATAATATTTCCAGTATATTCAAAGTAGCTTCAGGATGAACCAGTACGCACGAGATTAGTTTATCAGAGTATAATTGTATGTCAGAATCGTTTATTCGTCAAGAATGGTACATTTACTATTTGCTACAATTTCTTTATGTATTAGAAATTGACATGGTGAAGTAATTGTTAAATTTTTATACTTGGTATTTACATTTATTCTTGGTATATGTGGTTTATACATAGTAGGCCTATATAATTCTGTACTCAAATGGAACTAACAGGTAAATCGAAATAAAATACAATTAAAAGCAACGACTCTTCTTCATACGCATATAATCCCTTTCTCTAGCATCCCAAACGAACTTAAACAGTTAACTAATTGCCATGGTACCTCATAGATGAGAGGCGATGGCGACAACCCCGCCAAAATATAGGGGTGCGGTAACACTAATACGAAAACGCACGTATCTTCACAGATATATGATCAAATTCACCACCAGGTGAAGTATTATGTTATCTTGAAATAAGTTGTTTCTAACCAAAGCTTTTTAATACCCGCTGCATATATCTGTTTCTCAAGTTTCCGTCTGTTTCGACACCCCTATATCAACTGGAGTTGTGATTACCCTAGTTGTTGCTCGAGCTTGCGGAGAAAGCGCAGATAAGCAGCTGCAAGTCGTTCAGAGCAAAGGATTGTCTAAAAGTGGATACTCTATTATTGAAGTCTAGGTGTAGGTGATTGCGTTCTTTGCCGTGTGTCATTCAAATGTTTTTGGAAGACCCAATGCTTGAGTCGTGAAAAAGGTAAATTTCCTTTAAGTCACTTTATCGGGTGGATTTGGTTACTTATGTCAGACCTTTAACTTTTTCAATTACTTTGAGAAAACTTTTCGTTTTTATTAATTATCGTATTTCGCAAAATGTGTTCTTACTGTTATACAAAACGAGAACGTTGTTGTGGTATGTTGAAATGAATACACTTTCGAGTTTAAGTATTCCAAAGCGTCAGTTTAGTCTCAATGTTTACAAATAAAATGGTTAAATGGGGTAGGCTATGCTATAAAACGAACATAAACGATTGTGTTTTTCTGTGTGTTGCGTGCGTCAAATTTAGCTGAAGTTGAGACAAGAATTTGTCTCTTGCTGATTTCAGGGAAAATGTTTATGGAAAGAAAATCGAATTGTTTTATAATTACCCTTTTTGCATGCATTATTCGTCGTTCGATACCACGTTTTTTCCCTTAATTTAAGCTATGTTGTTTAAGACGAGTCAATATGTTAAATGAGTGCATCAGTTCGCAGTTCTATTATACGGCGTTGGTTTTACTTGCTACTCACGTAACATCTCGGGATCAGAGGCAGCTACGGCGGCGGGAGCCGCTACATTTTTATCGCTATTTCTGAAACTTTGGTTTGTCTCTTCCTCCCGATGAGCAAACTAACGGAATATGCTTCAAAATCTTTTTTTTTTAATGTTGGAAATTGTTCATCATTCGAATTTTAAATGCATTGTTTTAAAAGTTCACAGTGTGTCCTGAGCTTATTGTTGATGTTAATAGGATAAAACTGCTTTCGGACAATATAGCCTTGCTCTATAGTCGAGTAAATAGATTGTTTCCCGTTTCTAACCCATATCTTTAAAGCGTGTCTAAGTCATAACGAGGTTTGTGACAAATGTTTGATGCGAGTAACGCAACTAAAAATGTTCTTTACAAACTGTTAAATGTTAATCAAACGTTACTCCTCAGTTTGAATTTACGGACTGAATTTGTAAGACCCCAATTTAATATTAACAAGAGGGCTATGTTGCCGATCGAAGGGATTGGAAGATTTTGATGTCACCGCTAGTCCGCGAAGCAAATTGAACTTCACTCTCAGCTCGCGGTCTTGGTATCCCAAATAGAAATTTGTAATTTTGCGTTCTAATAAGTGCCACACTTGGAATCACGATAGAGCTATTTAATTATTTATTAGTTAATTATTGGAAGGGTAATGGACAAAGGAACTGGATTTAAAACATAGTAGATGAAACTGGAAATATTTGAAGTCTCACAATTTGGGCTTTTTAAGATGCTGTCTGTACCCTGCGTGTGTGAAATGTATATCTGCAAATGTGCTTATGTACGTGCTCGTATGCTCTGCCTTTACGATTAAATTGTGGTACGCTAGAACAGCTTTTGAATGGACCTGTATATCAAATTAAACATAATAATGAACCATTTTACTCGTATTGCGTGAATAATATTGATGGTTAACATTTCGAAGACAGGTGTTTGGGACTTCGTTTTAAGTTTCAATTTGATATGAGTAGGTAGAGGGCAGTATTGAGTAAACCAGCAACCGCGACGTCGTTTTCTGACTACATTACATGAGCGTTTTATTTGACCCAGCTTTTGGAAACTGAATTGCAACAAAACATAGCACACTCATTGAATCAAAAAAATGTCAAACGGACAAAATTCAAACTCCAGTACTGACTTCCCTGCCTCAAAAAACAAAACAAAACAAAACAATTAATCTTTAAAAGCACACCGCTTTCAGTTAAAATCTATCTTTTACCAACTATTTAAAAGCTGAGGTTTCCAGGTCAACGACAGGCGGGAGGACCGCAGTCCCATAGATTGTCTGCTTAAAAAATGTGTTGCTCCAAGCCTGTTCATGTAAGGTTTGCCAATGCATCTAGTCTATAAATAACCGGCAACTGCGTCTCATTATTGTCACTCTGGACTTGATGCATGTACAGTAACATTTAGTTATTAAATTAAATTACTAAATATTATTATGATTAATCTGCATCTGGATGTCAAATTTTCTTTAAATGAGTGGGTGCGTTCGGTGTAACAAGATGACAGTTTGGCAATTTCGCCCAATGAGTTTAGATCCAAGTGTATGCAAATTGTAGAATTTCGTGGCTTTCTGGAAATGTCAAATGCCTCATTGATTACTTTTGGCCAGGATGATGCCTGTTGCATCGTGACTTGGCGTTGCCACTTTGACCATTCTAGGTTTGCTTGTTTTCATATGCAGCTGTGAAATTCAATTGCAGGAATGAAGTCTTTTTGCTTTTTTGTTTTTCAGCCATGACCTACGTTAAGCCCCACTGTGCATTCGTTTATCTTGTCAAGCCTGCTAGTTTGATGATGGGGAACAGTACAAAATCAATTTTTATGTTTATCATACTTTGGTTTTACGCCACTGCACAAAGCTTTATTTTAAAGTGGGAGTAATCTCTTGTGTCCTGGCCTCTCGGAAACAATTGCTTTAACTTGATAAACTAATTTTCACTTCATGCACTGTTAACCTCTTACCTATTTTGGTGAGGCGTTAAGCCTTGTTTGATGTCTTGGTTTAAAGGTTTTTTTTTTTTTCTGCCAATTTACTTACCGTTTTTGTAAAATGGGGTGTGCATCCAACCTACATTGGTTTTATTGGTAATTTCTCTGTGAGAGCATGGTATATTCTATATGAAGTTTACATGATAATTATAGATGATAGGATCTTCTCAGGGCAAAGTAGGCATGTCATGGAATTTTTATATGGAGATATTGGGGGGGGGATCCCTTCCATAGCCAGAGTTGGCTTGTGTAACAGTGGATTTGCGGTGGCATTCTGGCTGGGCATCACAACTGCTCAGGGAGACATGGACCAGTTTGTCTTGTCAACAGCTAGTGCTCACTCCGCTTATATTTTAATAAATTAAATCATTGCCTATGTGCATAGCATTCGTTTTCATTTGCCCCCACACACAGAATGTGTTCCATTGAAGTGTTTTTTCTAGATTCAAGGCTTTCCTTTCAGATGTTAAGCAACCTACTGGGTTCCCCATCTTTAATGGACTTATGAGGGCTCTTGTTCACTCTCCGACCGTGAATCCACTACATCGAGATCCTTTGAAAACAATTATAAACTTAAGCCATGCCAGGAAACTTACCGCAGTCATATTGTAACCATAGTAACTGAAGCAAAAAGGGGAGTGGGGGGGAAACCAGAGGGTGTTTATCTGCACGAATAATGGTGTGTAAGGATTCTCACCCTAAAAAATGTCTCTTCATTGTGCTTTTTGAAACTGTTGCTTTAATGACTGAATTTCAAGATTCTGTTTAATGCGGCAAAATCAAACCCCTTTTTTAGTTTAGGTTTTTCAGGTCCCAGCCCGTGAACAGGGGTGACCCCCAAAATTACACGCTCGCCCAGATATGTAGATATGTGCTGTCGCTGTTCTGACGCACACCCTGCGTGACGCATGTTTGTCTGATTAATTGATTGCTCTGCCACAACTCGGCTGTTCTCGCATCACGTCCCTATCCGTTACTCCTCGTGTTGTCACCAGTATCGCCCACCTAAATAGATGGTGCAATCTAACTCTGTAAAGGGATTTGTCTGTGCTCCATGCAACAAGTGGGTTTGTGCTTGTGAATGTATGTTACTGCCATGGCTGTTTGAGAACGAATAAAATGCACAATTTTTGTAATGTATTGGATTGCTGTGCAGTAACCCTGTATGAGTTAAATAGCCAACAGATCCAGCTAGATGATGGCTCAACCCCTAGTATTACATTCTTCTTTCTGACCATAGGATTTGTTTTAATTGTGTCTCCCTTTCGATGTGATGTCATTGCCACACAAATGGTTATGAACTTGAGTACCGCCTCTCAGTAGGAATCTCTCTAGAAGTTTCAGTGGCAATCATTAAGTAATGCTGGGTTTCATTGAGCTTATTTCACATGGCTAATAATCTAGAACGGAGGTATCTTTAACTTGGAAATGGGGGACACGTTGTTCAGTGCCGAATTGAGGAGAGTGAACATTCAGAGGTGTTGTGGACAGTGCTCTTAAATGTGGAGTTTTTGTTTTCAGTTCTTCCATGAGTGTAAAACACCGCCCCCCTTAAGTTTTCTATGCTGAACTCAAAATCAATGCTTTCTGCAAGAAGTTAGATTTGTGTTTCCTCTGCAAGGGGTTTGTTCTCCAACAGCTGTACCATATTGCATTCATACCAGTGTTTCACCATGCCCTGTTTAGGCCTGGCAGACTGCCATGCCAGTAAAATGGTTCTAAATTCAAAGTATGTGGCGGAGGCACTTTGTGTGCAAGACTCTAAATGGTCTGCGTCAGGACACCCCACCGTTGGTAAGAAAACTCTACCAATGTTGGCACATTAGCCTATGTAATTTTCTGGGGAAAAGGCTACACGGTGTCTAAAGAAACATCTTTATCAGCTGAGCGTAAAGGTAGCTGTGATGACTTCCATCCTGTTCGTATACAGTGCCTAGAACGCTTGAACAAGGCTGCAATAGTCAGAAGAAAGGGGTGCAGAGAAGCTCCTCCACAATGGATTTGCCCATTGTGGGGATGGAACACTATTTCCATTGATGGCATGGAAAGCGTGACTATGGAGCCCTGGAAAAAGGACCATTTCAATGGACCAGGCAGCCTGTAGCCGAGGGTCTAGGAAATGGATGTTAAAGCCATTGTGGAGCCTGGTGGGAATGCTCAGTGCGTTCTGGTGATTTAACGTCCTGGGGCCCCTGGGCCTGTTTCTCTGTGGCCTCCAGGCCCTATGGTGTGCCGCAGTGCCACCAGGGACTCTGGGCAAACAGAAGTGCTCCTGCAGTCTGTCACTTGCCAAGCTACTGCTCAAACAAAAGCGGTTCTTTCCTCTGGGGGGATCTAAAACATGATATAGGCTTTGGTGCAAAGTTGACAGCCCTGTTCGTTTTTTTTTTTGCGTTATTTTTAGCGCTCTGACCTGCGGTAGTGAGCTGGGTCCAGTTTGCGGAAAAAAGTTGCCAGTCAAAACCATTAAAATTTGTCAGATCAAGGACACCACAAAAGGACATTCGGCTTTATCAGCTTTGGATGATTTTCCTCTCCAGTTAGACAGGTCTGGTCTCCGGTGATTAAAACGCCTGTGAGTGTGGCGGACGGGACGTGAGAGTCTGGTAGTTCACTGTGACGTAGATGTTTGTCTGGTTTTACCTTAACTTTGAATATTTACCCAGATTTTTACTAATTATTTATCTATTGTTGGCCTTTGATCAGCAGTCTCTGTTGCATTTGTTAGTTTGTTCATTAGTCCAATGGGGGGGAGACTGACGACTGACTGTCTGGTGGTTCCAGGGGCAGGGAAATGAGCTGGCGATGAAACACAGATCATTTAGTTCTGCCTCATCTCTGACTTTGGACAGCTTTTAAAAAGCCTGCTGGAAATTAATTGTAAACGGCATTGGCCAATTCCTGTCATCACCATCAGCACTGGGACATTCAAATGTGTCGTGTCAGTAGTACACGCGGACCTGTAAGATAAGCTTATGCATGCTGGAAACTTTAATTACTATGAGCAATTTAATTTGGACTTTGATTAGAAATGTTATATAACAAGTCTATTCCTTTGAACTGCGCAGAAATGTCTTGAAAGGCTTACATTTTTAATTGATTGGGCATGATATTAGCCAATGACGGCTTCAGTTGAAAAGGAACATTGACATGATATTGTTATTGCTGATTATTAATAAAAATATTATTACATGATATGACTTTACCAATTGTCACTGAAGGGCAGTTTAACTTTTTTATAGGTCCACTAAGTGTGCCTGTGTGTGACTGCCAAGCCAGGGGCTTGGGTTGGGCTTAATTAACTCATGTTTCAGTCTATTGACTGATTCTCATGTTTTCTTTCACCTAAGACGCATGGCTGCTACTGTACTTCTCAGGCTATTTATTTATGAATATGTATTTATAAAACCTGATGCTCAAAAGCAAAATTAAATCTCTCCAGGGGATTAAAACTCTACCCAACTATGCTTGTCTCAATTCAGGCATACTTTGCGTTCTGATTACCATTCTTCACAGCCTTATTTATTGAGGATGGCAGTTGTTTCTATGCCGATAATTAGCTTTTGGAAAGGGCACAAAGATCTGTCACACACAGACCCTTGTGTGACAGTGATTAATGGCCAATCAGAAACTGCACACTGAACCTGGGCATGTGATATCCATGTAAGCAGACAGGACCCTACTCTTGAGGTTACATAGCACACGGGCAACGTGACAGTTACCTTCTGCTTTTTGTTTTTACCTGAAATCTCCAGACATCATGCCTGACTTTATTATTTATTTATTTTTATTTCAGTTCCAAGTTTTCGCCTTAATATCTGAAGCCGCCTTCCTTTGATTTAGAAAGGGGCACTTTTGAGGGGATTTGATAGGGGCACATCAAGTTCCAAGATGGCATATTGACCGCTGTCTCCTGTTCCAGTGGCAGTATTGCTTTTTCCAATGCTCATGGTTCCTGCTGTGCTTAGTGACATCAAAAACGAGTCGACGGAGCTGCACCAGGGACTATTAAGGGCTCAATGAGCTGCAATCGACCATCACTTGTGCTGTCTAGTGTGCGGAAGGCTGAAGTATGCAACACTTTAATGAGCAAAATATTCCAATAAAGGACTTGAGGCTAATTGCATGCACACCAGAGATATGTGCTTATATTTCAGCCCTATTCCAACACGATGGGCTATTCCTGATACTGAAGGGTCTCTAGTGAGGAGACTGATTAACATGGTGTTGGCATGTTTACAGATACCCAATGCTAGTTTAAGTAGGGTTGTTTAATGATACACATTTCTATTTAAATGCTCTTAATTACATTTTTACTTTCCATATTTATTCCTAGCTTTGTTCTCATAATGAAAACTGGTTTATAATTTTGCCAGGTTTGATGCGTTGCCCGGGGTGGCGTGCATCTCACGCCACCTATTTGTGTCCAGAGAGAATGGCATCTGCAGAATTTGCAGGATTCCTCCAGCACTCTTTCCCTCTCCACAGTTTTCTGCTTGTAAACCTGCTCGGTTTCAAACGTGTGTAAATCATTTTTAATGAGACCGAGACGCCTGACCGCTGACCGCGGGGTTTGGTTTCTGCTCCTGTTGTACAGCTTGAGGTCACGACGGGGAAGTGGCAGTAGTTCAGGATCTTTTGGCGTTACAGGGAGGGATGTGGTTTATGCTTACTGATGGAGCATCCGCTCTGGGACCAGCCCGATTTAGATTTTTTTTCCCCCAGCCGCCCCGCCGCCGTAGCCCACAGAGTGGCCCGCGAGTCCATAAACGCCCCCCAGGAAAGTGTGGCGCAACACTGTCACGCTTGTTCAGAACTAACCAGCTTAATGTTTGACGTAACGGAGCAAATATTTCTTATGGCTGGGCTCCTCTGACCACAGTGGAGTGCTTTTATGTGCCTGACAGGGGCTCCCGTTATCCCCTCAGAGAGTGTGTTATTTCTAAGTGGTGCCTCTAAAGCGGTTCTCCCTCCGTGTTCCGAGCATGGGGTGGTGGCAGTGCCTGCGCAGGTGGCTGGTATACACGCAGACAGACGGGGCCCGTTTCTCTCCTGGTTCAGCTCACTTTGTCTGGTAGTTAATGGCTCAGGCTTCACCCGTGTTTTCTGAGGCACTTTTTCCTCAAAGTCTTTCTCGAAATCCAACCAGACAGAGCTTTTTTTTTATCAGACAGAACTGTTTATCAGTTCGATTGCCCATGGAAACTTGCATTTATCAGAGCAAATCTGTTCTGGAGCCAGCATGGAAGTTCACACTACGCTGTGGTCGATTTGATGCAAATTTAAAGATTCCCCTTTTTTGTTTGAAAAGCAGTTTCCTACTTTCTGTATGTAGTCTCCCGTTGTGGGCTGGCCCCTTGACCAACGTGGGACCTGCTGGCAGTGCCTCTGCCCTCGGTGTAAACCTGTGGAGTCTAAACCTGGCTCCTCACACACTTACTTGTTGTGTTGTGTTGTGTTGCATGCACAAATCTGTATCGTGTATGACATTCGTATTCATATCCAGGTGTAGTGCCTGTCGGGTAATGCTAGTGGTGTTTTTTTCTGAATTCAGGATAATAAATGTCTTGCTCATTTCTTTTAACAATCTGTATATCTCTGTATCCTTTAAGGCTGGTCAGAATGATGATGTTATGCATTAATATTTTGTACAGGCTTATTACGGGACAGTGTAAATAACGACTGGCCAATAAAACGCCTTGACCTTCTGCAATCTGTAGGGGTTGTTCAGCTACAGATGCCATCCCGTGGTCAGCCGGTCAGATCTGGGGAGTGGAAAGGTCAGACTTGTTTTGTTCACAGAGCGAGTGTGGGTTCGCAGTCTTCTCTGACCCTGGTGCTGTTTCGCAGTTCAGTGTTGCCGATTTCAGTGTAGCCTATGCAAAGCCTGTTTTGGGGAGAGTTGAGAAGTCCAAACGGTGTAAATAAAGAGGCTCGTCCAAGTCGAATGATTGTGAATTGCGAACCCCCTTACTGGGGGTAATGGCGTTTTAAAAAACAGATTTGGTTGTATTAGTATTAGTCGGTTAAACTACAGATTAATCGTCCAAGTCTTATTAGGCTAAGAAAATGTGGTTAATTCAACAGATGATTATTCCCAATTTACTTAAAATAAATATCATAGGCTCATAGGAGTTTCTCTTTCTTTCTACATTGCTTTAACGAAACGTATGTCACAATAAACCTACCGCGGGCAATTCCCGTTAATTAAATCAGTCTAAACTCCTGTGTATTTATATTTAAATATGCTGTGAAAGAATGCAGAATGTGTTAAAGGAAGGTGATGTGCTGTGTCTGTCTTTATTTAAATAGAAGCAGGTTTCATCTGGACTGTGAGGGGGGGACCTTTTTTAAAGAATTGCTATTGGAATAAAACATGAAATGTCAGGGACAGCCGCTGATGGGAAAATTCCTCCACGTATGTGTAGCCCTCGGTTGTTTGCCCCGGGAATATCATCGCCTATCATCCAAGGATCTAATGAAGATTTATCCAGGCAAATGCATGTTTGATCTGTCAATCGTCTCTCCTCCCCACATCTGCCTCCCAGAGCCTTAATTAAGGCGGTGACAGTGAGACGGCCCGGGTGCTGGCTCCTGTCATCTAACGGAGTGGCTGCCAGTGATCCTCAGGGACAATCCCATTTCATCTTCACATCCACAGCCAGCTCCTAGACTCCGATTGCCTGATGTTAAAGAAGGCCACCTCCCGTTCCCCGAGTCTGACACCTTCAGTAAGCGCAGATGATATTTTCTCCTCAGCCCTGGGGGAGGGTGGAATATTCTGACAGGGTGTCAAGAAGTTTCCCTCGAGTTCAATTTCCACCCTGTGCGGCCATCTTGTCCTTGTAGCATTCAGCCTTGGTCAGTGAACTGACTGGATCCTCCTATCTGTGGGCTGAGAGTGAGTCTCAACTTATCTGAGGGAGGGTCATCCCATGTCCAGTGAACTGGCCGGATCCTCCTATCTGTGGGATGAGTGAGTCTCAACTTATCTGAGGAAGGGTCATCCCATGTCCAGTGAACCGGATCCTCCTATCTGTTTACTAAGGAACCAGGGCTGAAAGTGAATCTGCTTTCCTCTTGTACATAAAACTGTGGAAACGAGTCATTGGAGATCTGTTTTCTTGTTTCTACTGATGAGCAAATGGTTACACAAATAAATGTATGTGTCTTTGTAACAGTCTTTCTAGAGTTACTGTATTGTGTTTTTAGTTGGTTTGGTATATTCCCACCATCTGATTGCTCTCCAATAGGATTACAGCTCTGTGTGTGATAATTATTTGAGAGGATGGATCTCTGTGGAATCACACGGCCACTATAAAACGTTGTATGGGAGCCACCGCTGTATATGCCTCTGATCACTGGTTATATGTAAATCTCACCAGCCGGGGAGTAGTCTTAAAATGGAAAAATGTAGAAACGCTTAGATTTTAGGTGTAGGGAGATTCTCTCATGGGCAACAGGGATGTTTGGTGTCACAATTTTAGATTGCCAAGTCAACCAGGCCAGGAGTTCCAGTTGAAGTGTAATTAAAAAGTCCCGCTTTGAACAATTTTGCTGGATGAAAGCCACGTTTGGTTACTGTCTATGTGGAGATTAATCGGTGCAGGCTTAATTTGACGTACCCAGTTCATAACAACGCTGCTTTTACCAAGTAAAGAAAGGGCTCAGCATTATTGTGTCTCCACAGGTGGCCCAATCTTTGTGCTACGGTAACTCGGAGACATTTTTACAGCATTGCCAACATTTTGTGGAAGTATAAAATGTTGTTGTTGTGGCTTTCATTGGTCCCTTTTCCACCCTGAAAAAAATTATTTTAAAAAATTTTTGCTTCACATAATTGTAAGATTACTTCAGAAAGTTTTTGACCTTACTGAAATGTATTTGCTAGAAGGTTTTTTTTTAAAAATGTTTTAAGACTGGTAAACCATGAAATGGGTTCGCAGCATGGATTTGATGGAGAGCTGGAGTGTGCTGAGATTGATCTTTGGCTCGTAGAGTTAAATATAGTCTGTGGAACACAGAATAATCTTCCCATGGCCTTTAAGGTTTCAGAATGGCATTCGATGCAGGTCATTTCTTTTCTTGGTCTGTTGGATGTGTAGACATAGTGATGATGTTTGTTTTTGTAATCAAGAAAAGGGTACACATTGTTGAACCCTTTCTGTAACTTCAGTGCCTTTCAGAAGTTTTTAGAACCCTGACCAATTCTCTCATATTACTGACTTACGGATGGTACGTTAAAATGTATTCTCATTGATATTTTATTTTAAAACTCAAAATCAATTATTGTAAGAGGAAATTGGTTTTATGTCGGGAATATTTGTATGACAAATTAAAACCAAAATATGTTGCTTGCATAGTTGGCCGAGTTCCAGTTCCAATTATCAAACAGAACGAAGTTTTAGTGTTGCATTTGTAAAAATATTTTTTCAATCACCATAGATCCAGTAGTAAGATTATTCTTAGATTCAGCACACATGGGCTTATCACGTGTGTTGAGTGCATACGATTTACAGAGACACTGTTAAACCTTCAGTCTATCCCTGTTTTTCACAACGATGTACCTGATGGCTGGGATGAGTTTGCTCTTGTCTGCAGTTTGATCTGTAATCTGCCCTTCCCAGTCAGTCAGAAGTGGTTTTGAGGCATACTAAGAAGATCCTGTTCCGATTATGTAGTTACTGTTAATCAAAGCAATGTTTGCCCAAAGGTTTCATTACACGTTTTCAACTTTGTTAAATTGTACCAGCTCTGCAAGAGAGAACATACTAATCTAACCTGCAATTAAATGCGATTAGAGATTATGTTGATTCAGGTTTTTGCGTTTATTTTTAAACGTCTTGGTATTCTTTAGTCCCAGCGATAATTAATGTTGTTCAAGGCCAGCCTTCCCGAAGTCAACTGCTATCTTAAGCACACAGTGGCCATACTTCTCCCTAGGGATGTTGTCATTTGAAATCAAATTAATCGTCTGCTTTGGTACACGTGTAATTTCAACCTGTCACTTGGCTCTGTAAATTAGCGCTAATTGCTAAGTGCTTTAATTTTTGGAGGAGTTATGCGAACAGCGCATAGAGAAGAATATGCGTCGATAAATGCCGATTAATTAAATTTGGCTACTCATTCTTCTCTCTGAGTGAAGTTTTGTTGCATCCACTTGGCACATGGCGACCCACGGCGCAGCTCAAAAGGGGGTGGTGGGGTGGTGGAAATTCGGCCTCCCTCTGCTGTTTTCTGAGTCATGATGGATGGTCTGGGAGGCCAGCTTGTGAAAAGATTAACAGTTTTTCTTCCTTTCTAATGTTTGTCTGAGGAAAGAGTCGCCCTGTCTCGTTCTGTTTGCCACACAAACATGGTAAATTCCCCCCACTACTCCCTTGTGGGATTTTTCTGAACCTTGTTGTATTAAATGGGGCCTACACAGATGGGGCCTTCGTTTCTGAGATGGAATCACCCCAAGACCAAACAGAGGGAAATATATCACCTGTAGCTTTTTTTCATGAATGTCCCTCTTGTCCTAATGCGTGTTGGAAAATGGAATTGCTTCCACAAACGGAGAAACGGGGCCTTAGAAGGAAAACGAGGGCCTGGGACTTCTGAGGTAGTAATAAAGATTACAAACTGTGTGGCCCAACATGTTGTGCAGGGACTGGAGGGTTCACTAGGCCTATTGTCAGACCCTTGTCCTGCTGCCCGTTTACCTGTTGGTTTCATCGGCCTTCCTGAGCATAGCACCTGAAAGACGTCCAGGGAGAGTGCACTGTGAGATTGCCTGACCCCGTGTGGGTTATGATGACCGGTTTGATTCGTGTGGGAGATGCGGTCTCTGGATCCGTTTAAGTGGCCACGTGCGTTGTAATTGGGCTGCACCGGCAGCAGGTTCCCGAATTGAGAGTTCTGCTATAGCAAGCTGCCCACACTGAGGCCGAGGTCCTTCCTGGTGGACACCATAAGGGACTCTGCTGTCACACACGTCTGTCAGATGCTGCCAAATAAAAAGGTGCAAACGTGGCAAGCCAGGTTGGGACAATCCAGTCTCTTTACTCACCCACCCATAAAAGACATGGTTCTGTTGGCTAATGTCTGTCCCCACTGCATGCATCTGGCGTACTCATGGGTGAAGCGTTTGCTCTCAACAACATGCAGGAGAGTTGTCTGATAAATGCACCGTTTATAGAGATAAACCAAAAGAAAAAAAACGTTTATTACACCCTCTGGCGAGGCTTACTCAGAGAACCTTTTATATCTCCATCAAATAATTGGGCTTTTCAGGAGGCACAACTCGCAAAGGAGAAAAAGGAAGAAGAAAGCCAGAAATAATAAAATCTGAAATGTAATTTAGAAGACCTTAGGTGTTAACAGACTTCCTGTGCTGCAGAAAACAAACCCCTGAGCTCTGTTTTCAGGAGACAAGAAAAATAATAAACCCAAGCTTAAAAAAAACGCTTTCTCAATTCCAGTGATACGAGAGGTTGGTTAATGAAATGGATTAGTATGGCCAGCTTTTTCCGTGGAAGCTTTTGTCAGGGCGACCCCTCGGGGTAATTTAATGTCCCCGCGCTTTGTTTCGTTTACAGCGCTGCGGCAACCCACCGAGAACCACAGTGAGGTGCTCTGGCATGAGGGGGTACATGACTGGCGTTCTGTGATTTCTTCCACCCGTAACCCCCCCCCCCCCCTTTGATTGTTGCTTTTCCGGAGGAAATCGACCGGCGATGCTGTCCGACTGGGGCGTGCCGGAGGGGTTTTAGGCCGGAACACGTTATCCTTCAGACGTTGAAGGGAGGCTGAGAGGGGTTGAGAGCGCGGCCGGTTTGACCCTGACCTCACGAACTCAACCACCTAGTTGTCCACTTCTTTAAAAAAGATGGCTTTCAGGGCATCGAGTGGAGTTCCTCTGTGAATGTGCTTTCAAAGGCATCCGTTTGTGCTCATCTCGCATGGCTTTCCGTGTCCTCCTAAATCTGAAGTCTTAGTTTGCGATTTATCTTAACTGAAATTCAGTTACACACACACACACACACATACATACAGGTATTTGTTTGATTGTCATTTACAGAAGTGAGTTGTTTTATCGGGATTTGTTAATTTACTCCCATAAGGGGCCCATAATTGGTTAATCCAGCCCTGGCTGGGAGAATGTGTAACGGGTGTCAGATCCTGATTTAAGGGTATGTCAGAGGAATGAGCACACAGAGCAAAGGCTGGTCACTCATTCTAATGTTCAATGTTGCCAGCACTAGCTACTATTTTGCTGCAGCAATGCTTTTTATTTATTTATCTTTCTCTCTCTCTCTCTCTCTCTCTCTCAACGGTGTAAATCTTTACTTCTCCCTGGAAAATGTTTTTAAGAAGGTTGTAAATTTTGCAAACTTCTTGCGACAATGTGTAAAAGGCAATTGCACATCGCATGTTGAACTTTTTATAAAAAGGTTGCGGAACCACACGGCCTCCATGCCACGGTACTGTCTTAGAAACTAGCAGTCGTTTTAATGACGGCGGTTTTTAAACTCCGACCTCTTGCAGCTCGGCTCGTCTTGGTGAACGGTTTACTGATTAATGAAGCCTTCCGTCGTCAAACTAAGTGTATGCAAGGCTCCCACTCCATCTTTGACTCGTCAGACCTCGACCCTGAGACAGCCCAAGCGCCATGAGGGTTTGCATTAGCATGCTGACATGCAGGCCACACTTCTGGGTTGGCTTGCTTCCCTACCCCCTACATTATTGAGGATCGTGTCCCACCCTGTTCACCACTTGTTTTTGTTTTTTTTTGTGGGAAGGCTTGTTCTGACCTCAGAACAGTGACAAACTCTGAGGAGCGGTGCCCTTTCAGCTCTACAGATGAACTCCTTGAAAGGACCGACTTGCATCTTGTCAGTTAAATCTCCTAAATTTCTGACGGCGAACCCTCGGATCCCGTGTTATAATTAAACTAAATCGGCTATGCATCAAGGGTAAAAATTCATTAGAAATCACTGTCGGGGAAGAAGAAAAGGCTGAAAAAACAAAGTCCAGTCGACTAACTCGATCCTAAACGGAGGTTGCCTGAGAAACAAACGTCAAAGTCCAATTTCCGTGATCACTTGGGAGGCACCAGAAAAGCAACCAAATCAACTGCTCTTCAGTGCCATGGGATCCACAACGACAGTAGTGTCAGTTTTTACTCTAGGGACAGTCCCGTTTGATAGATGTAGTGGATGCTGAGGGAGGGCCATGCGTCTGGCCACTTCCTGCCCCCATAGCCCACTGACTGTCCCAGCATTGTATGTCTGAGGCCTTCTCCTTTTCTGCTTTTCTTCAGCGGGGTTACACAAGGTTGTCTCCCTCTCTCTCTCCCCCTCCTTTTCTTCTCCCGTTCTCCTGCTCCTTAAAGGTCCCTTTAGGATTGCAACCTCCTTGCCCTTCAGAATGACACGTCGGTGAGGCCAGGCTGGTGAGTTTCTTTATCCTTTTATTCTTTCATCTTTTTTTTTTTTTCCCCTCCTTTCATTGGCAGTGTACATCACGCTCCCCAGCGCGATTCTGTCTGTAAGCCCTCCAATTCTCATCAGGCCACTCGTACACATCAGAGAGGATGCTCAGCCCCACTCCACACATTTCTCTCCCTCTCAGCGTAACTGTTCTGCTTAACATCACAAATGTCATCTCCATGACTTTCTCATTGCGGGAAGAGTTCTTTTCTACCACTTTTATCAATGCGTTTTCCGTGGAGGCTTGGTATTTGATCAAGGCTATTCGCAACCATTTCCTAAACCATTTATCCCTTTATTTTTGCTTCGGAGTGGTCCATTACATTTAACGTTTTACGTTTTTGGCATTTAGCAGACGTACAAAAGTGCTTTAGTTTTAGGGTTTCAGTGCAATTCAGATACAAAACTGACCTATCTTACCTTATTGAAAATGACGGAAAGCAGGTATAAGACTAATGCTGCAAAGGGAAACGTATCAAACATGCTTAACTAACACAAAATCAACCCATCATAATCCATGCCTAAACGTCAAAATAAGTCCTGGTGCGCTGAAAAGGGGATGCGGTGGTCCGCACGCCACTTGCTTGCATTTTACTGAGGACGGCTGCCCTTTCTCAAAGTGTCATTTCAGTTTTCTTGTGTAATTGTGGGGCAATCAGTGCTTCACAAGACAATATATAAGTTTTTTCAACGTGCAAGATAATGGCAGAAAAATGCAGTGTTGTTGGCGTTTCATTTGCAGTTCCAGTAAAGGCTGCCTTCTGAAATCTTCTCCTGAAAGATCCACGTGTGAATGCTCTGACTTTGTGCACTGTGAAAGTGGCATTCCTCGGGAGACTGAGATCCTGAGACTATTCTGCGTAGGTATGCTTCGCTTGCAGGGCACAGGATAATGAGTCACCACGGAGCGCCTGAAGTTTTGTAAAATCTCAGAGCCATCAGAGTCATGCAGTAATTCTTAATAAACCTCTCCCTTCTCCAATCCCCTGTAAGCTTGACATATTGCTTTCATTTAGTTCCTTATTCTTAGCAATGCACCTCCTGTGGCTTGGTTCGATTTCTACCTGAATGGTTGCTGCACACTTTTATGTGGTGATAACTGGGTCTCTGACTATGTGGGCATTAAAAAGAAGTTTTAAAATATTGAACAAGACTACGGGGCTGCTGTGTGCCTATTTAAGATTCTGTATACCCTGGCCAGACTAAAGTTGCATCATTAGCCCTGGCAAATAACCACACGGTCATTGTGGTGCAGCCATGGTACATTAGTGTGTCTTTAAATGTGGCTAAACTGTGCCTATTCATTTGTAAACGAGAGGGGCCATTGGCAGATACTTGGCTAGTCGCACAGAAGGGCCATTCACACAAAAAGGAAGGGTCTGGTGAACAACGACTTGGAATTTTGTTTAAAAAAATTTTTTTATACACATTTGTGTAAAGCAACAAACAAACAAAAAACGGCAGGCTTTTGGTCGTTTTTGAGATGGCGCGTTGCGTGTTGTGGGAAGTGATATTGCCGGGACTTCACAAAGATTTGTGAAGATGTAGCTCCTGCAAAAAAATGGGCCATTTTCAGCCATCGTGAGTTTTTGTATGGACAGCAGGTTACTCTTTGTGTGCGGTGGGATCCAGGATAAGCAGGCCTCCAGGGGCTGCCTGTTCCACTTAGTGTGTGTCTGACTTGCTATGCTTTTGGCTGTGGCGGACCCATGTGAGCCGTTCCCGCCCCCCACACTCCTTTCTGCTTTCTAGAGATACGAGCTAATCCGCAAGCATGCCAACAAGTGTCTCCCCCATTGGTTCACTGCATCCATGGTCTCGCTTGTGACTCCTGTGCTTGAAATTGCCTGTGAAAATGGTGCGAATTGCATCTTTATGTGTTGCTAATTTACTTGTTTTTGTCAATTTTAGCTGAGGCAGAGTGCGGGTTTAACTGAGAGTCCCTCGGGAAGTTGCTAAGAAGTAATATGTGATGCATAAACAAAATAATCAAAACACAAAAGTATCCATTTAACCTCAGACAAAAAAAAAAAAAGAAGCCGGTTGGGGAACAAGAAGCAGGATGGAGAGGTTTAGAAGCAGAGCTGGGTGTCCCGGAGTTTAGCAGGATGGAGAGGTTTAGAAGCAGATGTGGGTGTCCTGGAGTTTAGCAGGATGGAGAGGTTTAGAAGCAGAGCTGGGTGTCTCGGAGTTTAGCAGGATGGAGAGGTTTATAAGCAGATGTGGGTGTCCTGGAGTTCAGAAGTGGCGTTGAGGAGCTGTGGCATTAACCGAATAAAATTGGACTAGTTTTTGATTGGTCAGAATAAGCAGCTTTTATTTATGTTTTGTTAGTGACAGCTGAATTTTTTTATTTTTCTCCTGCCTGAATCATGAGATCTTAAGAAAACTATCTGTTGCGCCATTGTAGTAAACTTTAACAGAAATGTCAACACCTCGACTTGGAGCATAGCATCCATCCAGTGCTTGAACCTTTGGGGAGACCAGTCGTTCTTATTATACTTAATGCTCACTCCGAGATCTGTCGTCTTCACAACCTCATCTGGACTTCAGTCAGAATTCACACATAAACCACCATGGATCCCACCAGACTTGTCATGGTTGTGGCCTAGTGAAAATACAGGGGAATGTTAGCGTTTTAAGAGACATCGAGAAGAAAAGAGCCTCTGTGCTTGATGCAAAGTCCGGTCAGAGGGATCAGAAAGCGGGCCTCTTGAGTGTTTAAAGATCCGCAGCCATCCATAATAAAGCCTGGCGAGGTTCGCGGATGAGCCCTTCCTAACCGCGCATTTAGGTGAGGTTTAGCGTCCGATCAGGTTTCGGGGAACAGAGGGCTTCTATCATTTTCTCATTTTCTTTATGAATTCAGCCTACCACGGTAAATTGGAAACGGAAAAGGTTTGTCTTGGGTGGTAATGGGGGCCAGAGGCCTATAAATCGCATGCTGCTTACAGAGCCATTAAGCTGCAACATTTGGGCTGTGTGGATCTTTTATCATTTACTGTGGATTAACAGTCATAAAAGCCCAACTTTGTGTTTATTCCCCTCAATAAAAGATTAGATGTCTTCAAAGGGTGCATTTAGTTTAGGCTTAAATGCTCTTTACGATTATAGAGACTATAAGAACATGGCCGGCATGATTATTATCCAAAATAAAGAAGTGTAAATTGCATGCTAAGATTTCATTTGCTGTGTAGATGAGGTTTGATGAGACTGATTGGTTTTATTTTTCGATATGATTTGAAGGAATGCAGTAATTGCATCATAGGGCGATTTTTCTACAGTTTGATATACACTGGTTGGTTCGGTGCGGACTGATATTTTGGAATGGTTTGATTACCCTGTACCGAAAGAGCTAGTTTAAAGACATTAACTGCTTATTTTAGTTTTTCTTTCTTTTTGTTTTAAACAGTATCCAAAGACTGGAGTATTGGTGTGGGTGTTGAGCTGTCATAACAACTTGGTGGCCTTTGAATAGCTGTCATTCTCTGTCACTAGCTGTTAGTGAAAACATGCTTTCTTTTTCACACCGTGACATGTTTCTACAGTTATTATTGAAATTGTAATACATTAAAAATCTCCCCAGGGAATTTAAGAGTGTTCGGCAGGTCTTGGAGATTCCCGGGCTAACAGCTGAAAATGAGAAGATCGCTGTAAAACGCATGTCTCCGTTGAAACATTCTTGTCCCAGGCTGAGGTGTTTGGACCATGCCAACAGGCACAAAATATCATTGATGAGCACAAAACCCCCAAAGCTTGTAGGAGAGTAACTAGTACAACAATTTTTATGTCCATTAATGCATCGAGTTGGAAGTTTTTTCAGATCTCCTGGAAGTGTCAAGAAACAGACTGTTCACAAAAACATCCTGTCAATGCCAACACTTAACCTTCTCACCCAACCAAAATGATGTGTGTATTTATTTATTTTAAAACCTGATTACAGGTCTACTCTATACAGAAAAGATACTGCTCTGAAGGGGAGTCCAAGGTTGTCTCTTTGGTTCCAACTTCCTCTGATATTAGCTTAAATAAAAACTAAAGAAAAAGAGAGAAAAATAATTTCCATTTTCCCAACGGAAAAATTGACATTATTTTTCTCTCTTTTTCTTTAGTTTTTATTTAAGCTAATATCAGAAGAAGCATACCAACAGAAGGCCTGCTTTGTGCATGCTCAAAACTCAGCGGTCTCATGAGTTCTGTGGACCGTCATTCTCAATAACCAGCCCTCATGTGTCGTTTCCAACCCACTGCTGTCAGTCGCTATTTAAAGGGGAGGGAAATATGTTCATTTCTTTTATCAGATTTTGTTTTAGCCTATATCTGACAACTTAGACAATGTAGACTTGTGTGACCAAAAAATAAATAATTTTTTGCCACTAGTTAAGTGTTAAATAAGATTTAGTCACTGGGGAAATTATGTGGGTGCATTGCTGGTTCTGAATAAACTTATTATGGGTGAGATAAAGAAGCCATCACTAGCTCTACATTTTAATACAAAGCCACAGTGCAATAAAAATAAGGGTCAGCAGGTGCTAATCTTTTTTCTAATCTAACTGAACTTCACAATGTCAGACCGTCTTCATTAGTTCAAATCTTTCTTAAAAGTTAATGGTCCATAACTTTTTATTGTGTGTGTGTGTGTGTGTGTGTGGCAAAATTTACTGAGAAAACACTCTAGATTGCGACTCAGTAGATCTGTTAAGTGTTTTTTAATTTTATTTATGAAAATAGTGGGCTCTAGACTCAAGGATTCTACACATTCAGCATTACCTGCACTGTTTCATTCCAAACCTTGTTTTCAAAATGAGCCTTCTGGAACACAAAACTTCTTACAAAATGCTTTTGACAGCCACAGGGTTTTTTAAAATTATAGCTTTACCCTCAGCAAAATGCTACTGAATGACGAACAAACGTCAGCTGAATTTCATTTAGGGGGACTTGGGGACTACAACAGGTTTGCGTTGGTCTTGGCCACCACCAGGAGTCTAACCGCTTGTCTGAGCAATGTTTAGTGACAAATGGAAGTTGAAATGAGTGTATTGTTGAAATGTCCTCTCCCCCGCGATAATAAGTCAAGTACAGCGTATTTGTTATTTGGCAAGAAGCTTTTTTTGCTTTTAAACTCAACATTTTATTTTTTTGTGAATTCCAGCTAGTGCATCACTGACTCCCGCCACAACATTCAGGGAGGGTGTGGAAGTATGACCTGGCTCCTCCAATCCTAGCCGCTCTTTGGTCATCTGGCTTTTGTCCTTACTGTAGGCTGCACACCCCGCACGAGAGGTCAGTTCTGCAAGCCTGCTGGTGCCCCAGGAGGCCAGTAGGAGAAGCTAGTCTGCGACAAGCCGAGAAGTCCGGCTATGCCAATTGTGCACCACCGCTCTGCTCTTCCGGTCAAAATCGGTTAATGGCGTGAGCCGGATTCCTACCGATGAACTCCAGCACAGAGGGCTCAGTCCGCACTCAGGCAAGCGCCTTTACTGACCGAGCGGCTCTGACCTCGTACTGGCTTTGCATTTTCATCAATGTTTGTAAAAAAATAAACTAAAAAATCTAATCTAAATCCGTAACAAGGTCTCATTGCCTGCTATGAAAGTGGGCTAAGAATCGCATTTCTCGTGAAAGGAATATCCAAGCAAATTGAATCGACATTCATTTGAATGAAAGCTGTAAGTGGCTCTATTACCTAGAGTGCTTGTACGTCTCCCAAGTTCCCGTGAGATTTCACGTTCCAAATTGCATCACTTGCTTTCCAGTGGAGCATTTCTTTTGGATTTTGGCTGCAGTTTGGGTACACAGTCTGGATGTGCTACTGGAATGTGCTTCTGTGGGGGGGTTAAAGGATTGAATGCTGTGTGATATTGGTCCCCCTTCCCCTTGCCAAGTGTCCAAGAGAGAGCGCCACCCCTCCTGCAGAAAAGTGCCTGACATCAGGAGTCATCCGTGATGAGAAGCCGTTATGACTGAACAAGGATGACGCATTTAATGCCTCCTCCTCTTAGACACCATGTAACGCGTCTCCTTTCCTAGGTTGTGGCTTTTGTGCGCCAGTTCCCCCCTCCCTTGTGGAACTTCTGCGGTTTAAAGAAGCTGTTTGCTCTTGAGTGGGGAGCTCAATCACAATGCCAGGGGCACAGCCTTGGTGCAGCGCGACATCCATGTCTAATGAACGGGACGGGACTATGACAGTCAAGGAGATGGGGCCTGAATGGCGCCTTTGTGTGAGACCGCCATTAGTTTGTTCAGTCTGACGATACAGCACAGTGATGTGCCTCTATCATATCCTTCACATTTATTAATTTACTGCAGGGGGCATTTGGCCAATTTATGTTTTCTAGAATCAATATTTGTTTAGTTTTTTGTTTTTTTTCCTTCCCCTAGTATTGCTAAGCATCTCATTTACGCCTGCGTTCACTGCTGACACTGCTGTTTGCCTAGCTTTTGAAATGGATATATAGCGCTTCAGAAGTGTTGGTGCCTTCTACTGTGGATCAGCTGTGACACCCCAAGGTGATCGGACTGGAGTGGGAGACGTCTTGCACCAAAGGGGTCTCTGAATTAATCTGGCCTAGTCACTCATATAAACTCTGTCACAGCTGACTTCAGGTTCACAGAGCAGGCCACTTCCTGGGCTGCAGGTGATGGACAGGATTGAGTGTGTGTGTGTGTGTGTGTGATATCAAGGCTGAAGAGAGGCAGGGGATGTGTTGCTTCATTTATTTTCATTTTTTTTTTTTTTTTTACATTGTCTAGTTTAGCTAACTGGGGTTTTTGAAACAATATGGTGAAAGTTTGTGAACTGGTGCACTTGGTCTGTTTAGGGTCTAGGAATACTGTCTGGGCTTTTTTTAGTTCAAATATTTTTTTTCTCCCCCAAAAATCACATCCTCTATCCCCCCCTTGTCATGGTCAGGAATGTCCACAATAGACAGTCCCAGAATGCGGGTCACCTCAGGTCACGGACGTGTAAATACTTTGCATTTCACTCGCTGCTGACTGCCATCAGGGAGGACGGGGTCTGCTCTCCCCCGTTGCTATAACAGCACCAGCCCAGCCTTCCACATGCCGCTTTGTGTCTTTCAAGCTGCACATTTTGGCTTTGTGGGCGTAGTCGTCCGTGTGCTTAAGCGCCAGACGCGGCGGATCTCGACTGGGCCTTCTGTACTCTCATTGTCCCTGTCATGGCTGTGGGCCCTGATCCCTCACTGCAGTCATGACTTCTTTTCTGATGGCACTCGAATACAAATTTCACTTGTGCCAGTAGCCGCGGAATGTCCGTTTTTAACGCGCCATGCCTGCGTGCGGTGCGGTTTTAAAGAGCTATGTGATGTTTTTCGTATTAGTCGCGTTTCCACTGTTGTCATAGTCAACCGGCCCAAGTGTTTTACTTGTGTTCTGCCATCTCTTACATTCAAGGTATCTACTAGCTGGGTTACAGATTTATTGCGTTGTTTTGACGGGTCACCAAACAGGCTGGAAATCAATGCAGTCGTCGTGATTCACGGTTTGGGCTCATAAAAACCCAGGCGGAGTATATCTGCTGCGGTGAAAGCGTAGCGTGTTGTTGGCTGTAGGAAGTGAAGCGCTGGCAGGCCTCGCGTTATAAATACCCGTGGCAGCGCTGGTAGCTGCCCGTCAGGCTCCACGGCGTGTCCCCAATGGCCAGACCTACATCAGTATGCCTCAGAAGCAGCGGTCGCTAAAACCCCGCCGGAGTGTAGCGGGGGATTAATGCTCCAACATCCGGCCGGGGGGGGAGGGGGTGAAAACGTGTCGGTTTAACGGACATGCTTCCTTCCTGATCAGACTCGGAATCGTGCGGTGCCACTTCCTTACGGATGCCGGAGGCTTATGATCTCTGTGTTTTAATTGGGTCCTTTTTTTTTCCTTAGTTTTTAGATGTTCTTGTTTAAACGGGAATGAAGTAATTACCGTTGATATGATTGAAAAAATGTTATTTAGCATTAGCCATGCTATATATGCTGTATATGTATAGGCTGTTGATTTTACAGTATAAAGGCAACAGGGATTAAAAACCTCTATAATCATTTAATTGCAATGGTTTGTAATTGAGTACTAATTAATTTTTTTACATTTTACTGATGTGCCTGAAGTTACCAGCAGATGTTTACAGAAACCAGAGTTTACTTTGCAGTTGTTGTGTTTGAGATCTTTAAGGATTCCCTGTTTGCTCTGGCTTTTCCTTGAGCCTAAGAAATACCTCATGGTTGTGAGAACAGTGGGGGAGATGGAGAAGCGTTATAGCGTGAATTCTTGTTGGCTGTAAAAAAAAAAACACACACACACACACACACACAAAAACATCAGACACAGACGTGCCCTACAGGTATGGGAATTGCTCTGCTCTCTAGTGGGTTACGCTATCAGATCTATTCATGGGCACGCTCGGAGCGTCTGCCTCTCAACGCCATCTGATAGGCTTTGGTGAAAGGTCAGCCTTTCTTCACATGCCCAGTTATGGATTGGCGAGTTCTCCCAAGCAAACAATGTAGCGAGAGCCGTAGTGTATGGTTTCCATGTTGCCTCCTGCCGAACGGTTCCGTTCTCTTTCGCTTTTTTGTGTCATCCGGATATCGGTTCATCCCAGATGCCTAGCTCACATCTGCATACTTTTCAATATAAAAGTGTCGGGGGGGGGGGGGCGCGGCGGGGGGGGGGGGGGTGGGGGGGGTGGGGGTGTGGGGGGGGGGGGGGGGGGTGGGGGGGTGTGGGGGG
>JAOYSI010016997.1:0-37140 GCA_025775065.1 Hiodon alosoides
TATGTATGTATTTATTTATATTGGATTTAGCAGTAACTAAAATATTCTCCCCAAGTTTGAACTGCTAATTCTACTAATGGTTAATAATCCCTGCACCCCACACAGGGAGGGTAAATAATAACGACTGGTGTCCTCCAATCCAATGACCTTAAAGCCACTGTTCCTTGGACAGAATGTAGTGCTGTTCAACACCGGCTGACGGATAGGCATGTCCGTCTCCATGACACTGCCAGCTGATTCTCACCAGTCCCCGACCCAGACGGTTCTCTGCCAACTGAGTGCCGGGACTGCACGGTTGCAGTCAGGAGACGTGTGCTAGATTCAAAACCTGCGTTACCGGGTCTGGGCTCAAAAACAGGGATGATTAAATCATAAAAATAAAAAAAAAGTGTATATTTGTTAAAAATAAACGTGGAGAATTTATGTCAGCATGCCCTTCTTTTGTATAAAATTTATGAAACCCTTTGTTGAGAGCCCCACAACGATTGCACATAAGGAAACTAATTAAACACAAATTGCTGGATGAATTCCCAAGGAAAAAGAACAAAAAAAGAAACTATTTTACATAATTTAAAAGGCTGTTTTGGTCAAATATATTTTATTCAATTCAGTGGCGCTTTACATATTAAAATGATTAGCTTCTCTTCCTAAAATCATGGTCCAAAACTTTATTATGAGCTGAATAGGTGCAGTTATAATAATATAGGCTATTTGATGATTAAATCAATGTAAATATATCACTCTAGAATGCATGCATTTCCCTATGCATGCTTGACAGAAAGGAAACCAAGTTAAATAACTGTTTAAGATTAATTTTACTTGCGATTCTGTTTTCGCATTATTAAGAAAAGCAAAGTAATCATTTGAGTTATAACAAAACTAAATGTAGCTTGAAATTCCATATTGATTTCTTATGCGCCAACCTGCCTTTTGGCTTTGTTGGGTGATTGAATAGGGCACTTTTAATAATAAAATTGAATTCGGTGATCAAGCCATGAATGAAACAAATTGCGAGTAATTTTGCCTTATCTTGCCGAAAGTGCACGCGGTACCGCCCACTGGGGCACAAAAAGAACAATTTTGACATCGCTCCCGTGTGTATCTGCTCACTCTAAAGGTCAATCCCGGGATGATTACGCCGCGCATTGTTTTCCCCGACTTTCACATTGCAGTGATTTCCCTCTGCACTTGATTTTGATTGGAAGGGTGAGAGGCTCCGCGGTGGAAGGCAGAGATGCCTTGGGACCTCTGGCTGCACTGGCGCGGTTTAACCTCTCGTTGGAGATGAGTTTGGATCACGGGAGACTCCTGAAACCTCCCACACTGCTGGAGCGTGGCTGGGTGCGAAGGGCGGCAGCATCGTTCACTGGAGAGGAGAGAAGAAAGCACGGTTTCTGGGTGGATTCCAGGAAATGTGTGCGTACCACAGGCTTTTTCTTGCACAGGGGAGGCCTTCTCCAGTCGATGAGGTATCGCACATGCTCTTCTGAGCCGTCCGTCGAGCTAAACGAAGCTAAGTGGCTTTAACATTATTGGATCCAGTTTTGTTTGTAAGTTGCAGTCTGTGTGTCTAAATGAACGTTAATGAGTGTGGCTTGTTTCCGACCTCTGAAATGTGGAACTATGGGAATAGTCTGAGGGAATGTTTTGTTTTTCTTTGACTCCCCCACATGAAGAAAACTAAATGGTGATCAGATTTATTATATATATATATATAGATATATATATATATATAATTTTTTTTTTTTTTTTTTGCATTGCAAGTACCCCTATATAATATATATATTTTTCACATATATTTTTTGCAACACCATTGTAGTAAAAAATAAATGATGAATCATGAATAATGTTTCATCTTTCTAACTCCAACGAGGAATTGTCCTATTGCTACAAAGCTTCATCATAAACCCGTCTCAGTGCCCTAAATGAGTCACTGAACACACAGCAGAACACACAGCCCTTACAGGAGGATCAGACTGCGGAGATGCAGGATTTTTAGGGAGGACCTTGGGGAACCCCCCCCCACCAACTGCTTTCTTTGCAACACCCACAGCTCTCTGCCGACTGTGTGTAACGGTAGGGCCTGGCCTGCATTTGAGTGAGCACCTTCCCCGGCAGAGCCACTCATTTGTGTTATTTAATCATGTAGACATCTGGTTCACTCTGTGTGGATTGGAAACTGCATGTATGTGGAGGGGGGGATGACAATGAACAGCCTATTTTCAGTTGCTCTGCTCACTGTTAAATAATGCAAATGTTTCCTCGGTTTTTGGATTGGATTTTTAACACTTGTGAGGCACTGTTTTCTTTTCAACATATTTTGTGATGTGTGAAACAGGAAGGCGGCACCAACGGCTGGCTGACGAAGGCACAGAGGAACGTAGCTGTCAAACTGAGCTCTAAAATAGGGAGATATTTACCACAGATTGAAATGTTATCCTAACAAAGATACAAAAACTAAAGCACGTCAGTTAGCGGATGTAAAAGCACACTCTGCCTGTAATTATCTCGAAGAGGACCACTGCTGCTGTACCTCTGAGAGAGGAAACACCAGAAAAAAGTAACGTTAAGCCATAAGCATCTCTCTGGGTTAGCGCACATGCTAAGGAGATAACCTAAAAGACGAAGGCACGCAGTAATAAAAAAAAGCTCGTTTGTATGGCAGCGGAGCGCCGAGATCAGCATCGGTAGGGAGGGACCGGATTCTGTACCGGCAGGCCCAGCAACAGCAGAGGACGGTGCTCGATCACCTGAACCCCCGCCTAGACACCGAGCCCCTGATGGCGTTTGGAACTGCCAACCCTGCACTGGGGTTGACTGATTCACGGCTCACCCAGAATGAATACTGATCCCATTTCTGACCATTTGGTGGTTTTCTCTCTCTCTCTCTCTTTTCCCTGTTCTGACTGCAAAGATCTCAAAATCCAAGGATTCGTCTTAGAAAGAAAACAAAAGCAAGTGTACGAGTGTGCCCAGTGTCGGAAATGATCAGATCACTGGCAAGAGCAGCTTTGCCAGTAAGCAATAGAGTGAGATAACTATTTGAATGTGTGACATCACATGGCATGATTGATGATTCATGATTAATATTTCAGAGCAAAGATAACAGAGGTGAAACCGTATCACATCTGCGTTTAGGCAAAGCGTCGCAAAACACTGATGCAATTTGACTAACATGCCTTTCCTCGCTTAAATTAAGAAACATCAAGTTAAGTACTTGTATTAGCGCTTTCATTTGCACAAGGATAAAAGAAAGGAGCTTTGTTTTTTATCATGTTCAGATGGTGGAGATTGTGGAACGAAAATAAGAATTAGTCATCCTTGGCTTTGAAAACCTATTATGATATTGAGATTTGCTTAAAAAAAAACCAAAAGACCTGGAAATGCCCATAATTTATTTTTCCACCAATTTCGTATTTAGTCTCAACGACTGGCAAGAATGCCTGTAGCCCCGGTGTTCGAGGGAAGCCGGAGGTGGGTCCATCAACCCGCCAGTCACACAATCGCATTTATCACACTGCAGGCGCACAGCACTCTGCGGGAGTTGTAGAGTCTACTGAAGGGCAGGGAGATCCCTCAGACAGGACTTCTAGCCTACAGGAAGTCAACAGAGGGTGCTGGTAGCCTTGTACATCCAACACTGACTAAAGCCTAACAACAACTACCAGGCCACAAAGCCTACAACGCCACTCCAGACACCCGGTCATGGAAAATGACATCAACATTTGCAGCAGCGTGTTAACTGACTACTTAACTGAGCTACTTAGAACCACGTCCCGTACATTAGCTACAACAGACTTTCTTTTCCAAATGATTTCTTTAGGTTAAATAAATTAAAATCACACCAGAAATGGTGGTGTAAATGTGACGTAACTGCCCCTTCAAAGGAACTGAACTCAAAGTTTCTTTGTGAAATCAAGCACTTTTCAGAAATGGTATCATTCCCATGAGCCAATCTGTTGTACTCAGACTGGGGCTCAGTGATCTGTCAGGCATTGCAGAGCCCAATCCTACGTTAATGATGGAGACAGATTGCTTTGGCAACTTCACTTCTATCCCTGCATTCTTAAAACAAACTATTGAAATGATGGATTTACTCAGGAAACTTCTACAGAGACTGCTTTGATTTATCCTGGTCTTTTGTTTAGGCAGGACTGGGTGGCACATTCTGAGATGCACAAAGCAGGGGGCATCAATATATTACACTGAGAATAATGGTCTTCTCTTTAGGAAGTATCATTTTAAGCCTAACGAGTATATATTAAAGTGCTTCTTATAAATCTTGTACTAATATTTAAAAGACAAGAAAAAAGCATTTTTTTAATGGGAAATTTATATAATACTTAAAGAATATGCATTTTATAGATAATGTTAAAATTATACATGAAATGTATCCGCATACCACAGTGAATAACCTGACATTATGGGGAAAGTGTGATTGTTTTGATTATTTTCACATCCATGTTAATCTTCATTTTGATGGATGCATTCCTCACTATGTTGTTTACAATAGGAGTCTTCACACTCGGTCCTCACGACAACCGCACTGACTTCGCTGTGACATGGCTGCTTCCGAAACCACCAGAGTTTGGGGCTGAAGAAGTGAAGTGAAAGTGAGAGTCAGATGTGACTGTGACTCTGCACCGGGACGAGGATAAGGATGGTGAGTCAGCGGGGAAAATTCCCGAAACACCATTTATGTAAATGAGTTTAAAAATATTTGCAGAGTTATGGGATGAGATTCATGCCCACAGGCTCTCGAAGACGTGTAAGGGCGTTATGGGTTTTATTATTTTTTTACATTTTTCATGACATATATGCCACTCATTCTAAACAAAAACAGGAGTGTATTCCTGCAGAGTGACAGGTAAAGCTGCTGTGGTCTGGGCATTCAAGGCAGAGCTAAAGCAGACCTTTCTTTCGGACGCACACGTAACTCAGTTGCTAAAATATAAGCAATATAAAATGTCAATTCTGAAAATGTCAGAGGAAGAAAACAGCGACCCTAAACCATAACTGAGACCTAATAAAATGCCTGGGCAGTGCTGGGACGTCATTGTGGGGACAATTTCAACAGTTTTGAACGCTGTTGTTTTATACTGCATCAATGAGAAAATAATAACAACAACAATAGTGATATAATAATAATTTAGTTTTTATTGCACATTTCACAGACCCAAGGCATACAATTAGTAAAATAAAGTAAAATAAAGCAGAACAACAGATGAAAAAGCACAGAAAATGAGCATAGCCTTTAGCTGCAGGGCATGATCCAATGCAAACTGTTAATTACCCGTGAATACATACCAAAAAAGGGAATGGAATGTGAAAGAAGGCCAACCACAGTGAGACAAATAATCTGGAACACAGTTGTTGACTTGTGAGATTTGATGGAAGCATTCTTCTTTTTTTAATCATTATTGTTGAATAATGACTTTTTGAATTCGGTTGTGTAGCATGGATCCAGCCTTCTGTTCACAGTATTCCGAATTCATAATAATAGAAGATGTGTCAAAGAAAACAGAGGTGTCAAATTCTGATCTCAAATCCAGTCAACTGCAGAATGTGTTAAATATCTCAGCATTTGAAAATAGAAACTGCTTTAACATTATCTCAAAAGAACAAAAAAATATCATGTTGTAACTCTTGCGTGGAGTTTATTAAAATTATCAATGAAAATATGTTTCACTGTCAATAACAATGGAAATTAACTTTTATTTTCACTGTTGGCGACATGGTTTCAATCAATCCTTATCTTGTTATGTTAGCTACAGGAAGTACTCAGAAATAGGACTGGGAGGCAGTACGTTTACACTGGCAGAAATAAATGCTGTCGCCATGTAATGCTGGCTAACTGTGAACACGAGGAATATGAGAACAATTGAATATTATACAGGTTATCTTTCTAGCTGTTTCCAGCTGCATCACTCCCTCTCCCCCAACAAGGAGATCACGTTGTATCTCTCTGTTTCTTTCAGGTATTTTTGCTATATGTTTTGAAATTAACATGTTATTGTATGAGGAGAGGGATAACATTTATATAGGAGAGGCACAACATTTGGAGGATAAACGCTGCAGGTGGGGGGGGGGGGGGGTGTTCTACTCCACATTTGATAATGGTGGAGACAGATGAATCACGCGTAAAAAAAGAACGAATATTATATTCACACTTAGTTGAAAATTGAATCTTTTAGTGCTTTTTATTTTTGAGCACATGGCCCCTGAAAGCCGAAATAATGCCGTCTGTGTTATCTGAAACGTTGCGCTGGCTCGAAAAGGGTCAGATCAAGCAGGAGATGCTGCTCAGTAAACAGAGCCCACCAGAGAGGGTACACAGGGGATATCGCTGCATCCAATATTTTGAGGGCCATTTTTAACATCGGGGGAATCAATATTAACAAGATTGCATCCATTTACCGCTCGGGTTTATAGTTTCGAATGAAGGAAGCAATACCAACCATTGCTGTAGCAAAGGCATTAGGCCCTGTTCCAGATAAGGCACAGCCTGAGACACACCGCTTAAGAATTTCATTATGCTGTCTTACAGAAAAGAACAAGTGGAGAAGGAATAGGAGAAGGCGAGAAAATGCCACTCAGTGCGGCGTTGGGCAGATTCATCCAGCTGGAAACAGCTTGAACGCAATGCAGGGTTGTAGTCGGAAAATACCCCGGGAACTGTCCTGCAGGAGTCTGCCGCCGTTCTTTCCAGGCTGAAATACCTTCCAGTTTCTCGGGAGTTTGGCGAAGGCGGTCATCGCTGTCACGGGCTGCTCGCCGCCGCGCACTCCCCCAAGTGTGCTGACAGCGCGTGCTGTCTGGATTGAATCACGCGTTCCCTGAAAGACACCCCTTCCGGCAGGGAAGCCAAACTGCGTCACGGGATGTATGTAATCGCACAGGACAGGTGCATCAACCCTGCCTTCCAGCAGGAATTGACCCAGGCCGTGCCAGGGGTAGGCACGTGCACCATTAAGGAGCTGCCACTGTTCAGCCTTCGCCAGGTCTCCTCACGTGTGCACACATCGTTTTGTGGAAGATGTGCAACTAGCGAGACTGTATCATGCTCCCCCATAAATCATGAGGGACAAATGAATGAAGACGCTTGAAACTTTATGTATCACAGACACTTGAGGTGCCAGTGCTGTGGTCCTTTTGTCTTAATGCATGGGGACACTATCCCCAAGTGCACGGTCCTGCGTTTCTGTCCCTGCAAAACCTTCATTTTCTTACAACACATGTGAGAGAATTTCCTCCCGCATTAATAAATTCCTACTGCGTGCTTCTGTTTCACTGCAATGCTCTGGCCTTGGTTTATATGGATTACAAGTTGGACGCTAAAATTAAAGCAGCATGAGTTCTTTAACAGGGGCACGGTTCTAACATTGGCACAACTGCTGCTTCCTGGGAGTGACAGTGGGCAATGCTGAACTGCTGACACGGATTTCTGTTCTCTGTTTTTCTCAAGTCGACACAAACCTCAGGTCTATATGCAATGCTCCAAATTCGCTCTGTTCCTTTTATTCCGTTAATAATATTCGAAGGGCCAGACCAAATCAAACCCCTACCGTGCACGCGATAAAAATTGTATAATTTACAATTAACTTTTATGAAAATATATTTATATCAAAATGAACTTTTCACAGCGTGTGAAAGGGGCGGGTACAGGCTTAGCTTCTTTTGAAAACGAACATAAGTGGGTATGAGACAGCATCTCAACTTACGTTCCTGACTGGTTAACCTGGTTTATGGGGTAATGTTTTGTTTGTTGCTCAGATTCAATGTGTTCAATAGCCAGACTGTGAGAAAGGAAACTTGTTTTGTTGATGTTTATCATACGTGATGTGTACAAAAGTAAAAAAAAAAAAAAAATCTAAAACGGTGTTCTAGTTTAATTCATTTTCAGATTCTGTCTTTGGGAATATGCGTTTTTCCGGTTTTGGATGCATTAAAATCAGGAATTTTCCAAATTTTGATTTTCTAAATCAGGTGCTTCCTTCCTGGTGTAATTGTTTGTCTTCCGAGGGTGTTTTAACGTCTTCATCGTCTTTACCCAAATTCCAGAAGGACCACAGATGAGCGAACTGAATCGAATGGTAATGCTGTCACACAATCACAACACAATCACAATCACAATCCCTCGCTATGTGTGACCTTTGATCTGATGCTGTTGGGACAGACGTAGGCGTGACTTTTACACTGTAGCTTTTACACACCAGACTGTTGATGCCTGTGTGGGACCAAGTAAATGTACAAGTAACCAGTTTTGTTGTTTTTTTTCCCCCCCGTTTACTAAGAAATTCCAATATTAATACAGCGTACTGTGCACGGTTCCAATTCCAACAGATAGCAGAAGGTTCCTCTTACTTGATGACAAATGCATGAAAAACATGGCGCTAATTGGATTATAAGTAGGAAGTGGAATAAATAAAATACAGATTGACCCCAAACCTCCAAGAAACTGTAAGCAGTTGCTTGGAGCAACTGTAGACGGCTACATTTCCATATAATCACAAACTATTACATAATACAGACTAACCGTAATTAATATGATTATACGTGCACTGTGTGCAAAGTGCAGTGATTATCCCTTTAATATAGCCAATATGATTGTGGGGTATATTTTCGCTAAGTGCAAAAGAAAACTTGTCTGAACAAAAAAAAAAAAACACAAGTTCCCTGTACCAGATGGGGCATATATATGTGTGGGATGTTGCTGCTCCTGGTGTTGGATTTGGTAAATATATATATATAGTATGGGTTATTTGAATGTTAACACTATGGGTATATTTACTAAGTTAAGTTAAACTAAATAATGTTTGGAAGCTGGGAAATACTTGTATATAAGGTAGAAATGTAATTGCACACACAGACATAGGGCCCCACCTCCTGCAAGCGATCTAACCCCCCTCCTTGCAGGCCTTCAGGACAGACAGGAGCAGTCGCTGATGACTCAGAGGGAGACATTACACTGTCTCAGGGGAATGGCTGTGGCCATGCATCGGTGTGTGGATCATGTCATCTCAACCCACATACCTACGCTTGTCCTGCCTCAATAACGAGCAGCCACCTCCGGCCCAATGTGCAGCATTATGCACTAGCCAGTAATCTTGTCCTTAAGTACAATGGTCTGCTGACATCCTCCTCACCATCAAACCAATCACCTCCTGCTCCCTCATTGCTGGGATCATGCCTTTTCCCAGCAACTGCTTGTTCTAATTTGAGGAGTGTTCCCCTCTTCTGGCAGCATTGCACCACATAATAATGCAGTTACGTGAAGGACACAGCGCACAGGATGATGTCTGCACACTTTGAAGGTTTGTATTGTAGGGCCCACCTTATCTATCTAGGCAGCGGGAATGAGTTTGAAGGAGCCTGAATGGCCTCTCTGCAACACTGCGTTGACACACACAAGAGAAGACTCTCTGGCTCTCCAGGACCAGGGTGGGCTATTGCAGCTGCAGCTCTGTGCACTCGACAGTTCATTTGGTTCATCCAGAGTGGGTGTACGTTTGCCTGCGCTGGTTCATATTTACATCTGTGAGTGTGTGTGTGCGTGTGCGTGTGCGTGTGCGTGTGCGTGTGTGTTTGTGTCGCTTTACCACATCCATTTGACCTCCAGATGTTATATTCTTTCAGTCCAATGGAGCAAAGTCAATGTCTGTTTCCAAAGAATAAACCCGTGTGACATCCCCTTTTAATATGAGCAGGATATCGTTAACCTATGCTGGGATACATCCAGGTTTAAACGTTTAATGTTGAAAACATGAATGTAAGCCTTTTTAAAATGGTCGTGACTTTCGGGCGTTCTTTCTTAGTATTCCATTGTGTTTACATTTATGACATTGGAGTTCGGTAGATACGTTGATTTTAATGGAGCACTGTGTCTTAAAAAAATGCAATAGCTGAAAGTCGCAACAAAGTGACAGATGCGACGTAGGAGAGTGAACGACTTGTCTAAACGTATATCTGTTGGACTACAAAAATCACAAAGAGAAGATATTTCCTAAAAAATGTAACATACTCAAATAGATGGTGCTCCAAAGCCCTCCATGAGTAAGTAGGAGGTAAAATTTAAGTAATATTTTTTCTGATGGGAAATGATCAACGTTTGTCTGCAGGTTTTCAATATAAGTGTTGATGGGAACCCTTCTGGTATTTCGTTGTTTTTTTTGTTTTTTTTTAATAAATATGATTTGGAAAAATAAGACAACAAAATCACCTTCCAAAATTCCATCAAAACAACATTATTGTAACCAAATGAGAAATACGCTCATTTATACGTTTGGTTAGTGAAAATGTTTGTAGAAAACAAGACAGAAATATTTTGTGATTGAAAAATAATTTAAATCCCACAGCAGTGCAAAAAAAATAGGATAACAACCTTGCAATGATCAACCCTTTGAGCTAGCCTACAAAACCTATATGGCACTGTGTGTTTATATATATATTCCCTTTCCATGCAATGTGGGAAAACTGAAGGTTGTGACTTATCTATTCATTGAATGCTTCTCCTGGCATCACTTGGCATACTGCATTCAATGTACCAAGGAATGACATGAGTACGATCATAAGCTTTCAGGACAGGTGAGAAGAATAACTCGTTCACCTGTGAATGTGGCGGGATCCCATACAGAGACTTATTTCGTCAGTGTGTGTACTGTTGGTGCATACAGGAAAAACCACCGCATACCTATTTTCATTCATAAAGGTATGGATAATTGATGCCACAATAGATCTCCTGAGGTTTGGTTGCCCCCTTAGCCGAGCTTTCTTCAGAGTCAAACCATGTTCCATGACATGGTCGTACCATGACAGCCGTTTAACCATAGTTGACCAGTCATAATATTGATTATTAAATGAGCAAATAAGCTAAGAGGATGTAACGTGTGCAAAACTCAGTGACATCATTGGATGGGAATTAATTGTGTTTGAGAGATATGCTTTGATGTTGAAGGAACCACTACTATTTTGTGGAAATTTGTGGTTGTGTTTGAGATGTTTACGCACTTTTTGTTTAATTTTTATCGGTATGCACAGTTTCATTTCAGCGTTAACACTGAGGGCCACAGTCTCATGAATTTGATCTGGCAACTGAGAAAAACTACAATATGCTTGACTACATTCTCCATTGACGTTATTTTGTGTTGTCACAAACACCATGGTCATCTGCAATCAACAAAAAAACTATTTTTCTGCAATTATGGATGGAAATCAAGGGTAAAATCTGTGCATTTGTTTATTTGTGTATCAGTAAAGTGGTATACTTTTTCCTTGAGGTGCTACAGCAACAAAATTAAACAGCAGATGTGAGAACCCCCCATCCCCCATCCCCCCACTCTCACCCTTAGGGTTACAGCACTTGATTAAACACTTCTTATTTATTCTCACTGTTGATTTTGCTGTCAATCATCTGCTGTATAATTTAACTGGAGTAAAATAAACCCTAGAGAAAAAAGAAAATTCACACTTTATTATTTGGATCTATAGCAACGCTGTGAAAAAAAAGGTATCATACTGTTAATAGCAACATCAGAATATTTTCTTCAAATATTTATGCCTTATGTGTGCAGTTTTTAAAGACACATGGGTTGATGGAAAATGCTTTATAGCGATGCAAGGAATTGCCTAGTTCTGTAGCATTAACATTGCAGGAAAACATAGACATTTCAATAAACCCATTATTTAGCTGCAGAGCATAAGCTCTTATTTATGGAGACTCGCATGTCTGATGCCAGACCCTTCCACCGGATACTTACTGAAGCAAGTACTGCTTCTCCTCATATATATGCCTTCTGTTCACCAACTTTTAAAGTCTTTCCTACACACATGTATTCAAATATTTATGATAAAAATTAGCAATTATTTTATTCCGTTGGTTAGGTACTGCTAGTGTGAGAATTTTTACAACGTCTATAAAAAAAAAAAATGTACTGTATATCTTAAATTTGTTTCACAATTTATACATCATAAAATATTCATAACTGGGAGAGTGTATCAAAAATTTAAGCAGAAGCATTCGGAGGTCCAAGGGTTATATATGTGCTAATGAATTTACGGCATAGCTCATATATTTGCCCTTGGGAGGTCATTTGGTCAATAGTCTCAATATATATCCTGCCCAAGGGGGAGATATGGATAACATTACCTCTGACCTCAACTGGTGACAGATAATTCCTTTCCCTCTTCAACTGCTGTTTGAGGTGAGGATTAATATTCATAAGCTATAAAATACAATATCATTTGAATACTAGAAAATCTATGTGTGTGTATGCATGTTGTGTGCGCTCGTGTGTTTGTACACGTGTGTGCGTGTGTGTGTGTGTGTGTGTGTGTGTGTGTGTGTATGTTTGTACACATGTGTACATGTTTGTGTATGTGTGTGCGTGGAAATAGAAGTCGTTATTTTACTGATAAGTACAAAAAAAAAAATCTACTTTTCGCAGAGGCTGTGTTCTCCTACATTGGACTGTGAAATGTAAGGAGGAAATGTCATGGGAGTGGTGTGTTCCACAACAAGATGTTCCCTTCGCCTTCTCCCTCCTGACCACAGGCTCTTCGTCCTCCATCACTTTACACGAACACAGCAGAGTCCCAAGGGCTGCACTGGACAACATGCCTGCTCACTTTCCAGGCACCTCAATAGGGCAAAACACAGTTTGGTGAAGCGCGTATTTCCTCTGACGCAATGAACCGGAACGTCTGGAGGCCTTTAGCTGGTCTTCTGGTTTACAGCTCAGCGTTTTCTTACCCTCCTAATGTCACATGCCTGCCTATACCTTGACTGAGGCACATTGCCCACACTACCTTCCACAGTGACCTCCGACACGGGTCAGATTGGGTTCAAGATCATTTTAAAACGAAAGATCACTTTTAATCTGCATCCATATTATACCATATCAATCAATCAATCAATCAATCAAATCAATCAATCAAACTTTACATTTTATAACGCATTTTTACGAATAGAATGTGTCACACTGTGCGTTTTCCAGAAGGAATCAAACAAACAGAAAACACAGTAACAACTGTGAAAAACTGGAAAATGATTCCCTGACTCCAGAGTCAGCTGAGTCAACTGTAAAACAGCACAATAGCAGACACGTATAGAATCAAAGTGAACAATAAAGTAATCAGCGAGGAGCAGAGTTGATAGCTCTTCATAGACCTATGATAAACCTTTTGATTTAAAGTTGATTTTTTTCTTTTAATAGAGACAATGCAAATCACCTTTTGTTTTCACTGCTTTGAACTGCATTCTTACAATGAACTTTTTTTTATTTTGTCATGTGGAGATGATTATCTTCGCTTATTCTGACGTGGCATTAAACCAGTTACTAATGAATACTGATTTCATGATAATGAACTGCTCTGTCTTGAAGACTGTAAGACTCATCCAATCAGTTGCAAATCTTCTAAAATGATGTGTTTATACCTACAAGTTATTTTAAAATGGAAAATGTCTACATAGTCAAGTAATGCAAAACAACAAAAATGTCTGTGAAAACAAAAAAGGGGCAGAAGTGCAAAACAGTGTCATCGCAAGATCAGCAATGGGTCCAGATCCTAAAAAAAACAGATCTATCTGAATCAGATCTATGAATTGCAATAAACCATCATATTACGCATCACACATCTACAAAAACTCCCAAGGCACGAAATGATAATACGGTAAAATGCTGGCATTACAGTCAAAGAGTTACAGTATTTTGTGATGTCATCTGAGAATGTCTTGCCATAGTTGCTATAGAGATGTGCCCCTATCTGGATGGTTTGCAATCCTGTCACGTTAGAACAGATCGGAGAGTTTGATGTGATTGTCTTTGGTTACCTTGGGACAGTAGGAAATGCTGAACACAGTCAGAAATATCAAGAAATTTAGATTTCACTTCAAAACAATTGACCTTGACAACGATTGAATTTTCTTTCCAAAATGTCAACTATTAATTTAACACCTCCAGGTACTTGCGTTGTGTATTTGATTAATCTGATGGTATCGATTGAAGGACACAGAGACGGATTTAGTTTTTTTCCAGAAATTAATTGCACTTTATCAAATGCTATTTTATATTTAACTATTCAGCATTAAATTGCTTTCCTAGGAAATTAATCATTTTAAGAAAAAAATTTTTTCTTCACCTCATGTAAAGCAATTTTCATTGATGTTGTCATAATATTTGAAGGAACTATTCTTTACTCATTCAGGTCTATCCAGTGCAGTTTTCCCATTATGTTTAATGAATAGGCATTTTTTCCACATATCAATAAATCTTACTATATTAAGCATATTGGGTTTTCATACTTGTCAGTTGTCCCTGAAGCCTTTTTCAGACAAAAACAGTAACTATGTTACGGGTATAGAATGTATTTGACTTTGTTACATTTATATAATACGTTTCAGTGGACCTAAATTCTGAAAACCCTCTGTGCTGAACCCTGGTTTAATCCATTTATTGGTTTTGATATTGAGGCGTACGTAAATCATAATGATTACAAAATTGATCAATTGATAAAATTATAATCATATCTGAATGCAACAATTTTAATTATGGTTATTACATAATTGTGTATAATTATAATTCATTGTATTACCTTCTGTGAAAATCACCAAATAATTTTCTGTATCCTTTGACAATTTGGTCTGCATTAACCCAATGGGCTACATGGGCAGAGAATCTCAGTGAGACAAAACTTAACTTCTGCACCCAGTGAGACGTATAGACTGACCGGGCAATTTTGATGCCAGCACAAGTTTTAGTTATTAACTTGGGGACATATACACATAGTTTTACAGTAAGTAATTTTTTTGCCATTGTGTAACAATGCACAAGTCTCGTTCAAGATGTCATAGTTAGAACTGTCCATCTCGTGATAGATCGATCATAGTTTTACAGTAAGTTATTTTTTGCCATTGTATTACAATGCACAAGTCTCATTCAAGATGTCATGGTTAGGACTGTCCATCTCGTGATAGATCGATCATAGTTTGCATGGGCGTTCTGTGAGCTCACATGAGCCCAGACTGCTGGTGTTTGAAACTTGCGAATACGTCTTCAATTGTAATCGTATGTCTGCTTGTGACGTAGTCCACAGTAGTTTATGTTGGAGGAGTTTATTGTAAACGGCAATATGCAGTTATAAATTATAAATGAGCCTACACAGTCACGTTTTTATCTCATTGATCATGGTCTTTTATGAATCTGTATATTGTGTCACATTGTGTGAATAGACCGCACCTGCTGTTTAAGCCCCAGGCCCGCACTTACCTTTAAAAAAAAAATTTCATATGCTGATATCTGTCATGTGATCAGGGGCAAGATTAATGCTCTGTTCAATGTGAATTTTTGTCTGCAACAGTGCAGTCAGTCAATGAATTTCACACAGTTCTCAGAACCTAACAAGTACCAGAGAGGGTTAGTTGCCTAAGGACATCTAACCATTGGTAGAAAAGGAGAAATACAAGAGAGAATTTAGCTAACATGCAGTCCAGCCTGATAAATAATTTACCAGGAGATTTTATTTAGCTATCTATGTAGCTGCTCTGCGTGGTGATGTAATACATTTAAAAAAATAATATTACACTGTGTATTTAGTTTCAAGATGCTTGTGTGAGACACCTTCCTTCACCAGGTTCAGGTTAACAATGTGTTTGTTTTTATGAGAAATTTGCCTTTCCAAATGTTGTCCCTGTGATTTTTTGAACACCCTTATTCAGCTAAAGGCAACCTTTTTAAAACCTGTAAGACTATTTTAAAACCTGTAAACCGTCTTTCACCTGTAACTGTGATCTATTGTAGATGCAGAGTAGGAAGGAACATTAAACATTGAACATCTAGTTTTTATGAGGCAGCAAATTGATGCCTTTTTAAAACCTAACCCACCTTTACTGCATTTATTACGGAAGAAAATCTTCAGCCACGGAAATGATTGATTATATTTGGCTGAACAGCATGCGAGACAGTCTTACTGGCAGTCTGGAATAATGTTGTTGGTGACCAATCGCCCTCTGAAATGAAGGGTACAGGTTTGTTTATTTTGAAGCTAAATGCTTTTTTTCATTCAGTTTTCAAATTGAGCTAATGCTATTATTTAGCCACAAGTTTCAAGACAAGGTAATATAGGGCTCTGGTACCGTGATACTTGTGAAGATATAGAGATCACAACCAAGGTTTATTTCCCAAAATGGCCGGGAAGCTGGTGACTAAAATGCTGAATCTCAACAGATGGTTTATATGCACTAAATGGAGGAACTCTCCTCCCTTAGCAGATGTGTGCTTCTTCTTATGTACATAACTAAATCTTTAGATACAGATTCCCATATCCAGAGCCTGGCTCATTCTTGGCCAAAGTATACATCACAGCATTCCACCTCATTCAGGACATTTATGGAATACATTTACACACACACACACACACACACACACTGCACTGTACAGGCTATTAAATCATATCCATCTGTAGAAATTAACCCAGGTGTTTGGTTTGACTACTTTCCTCAAGGCATAAATTTCCTCACTACGGTCCTCAGAATAACAGTGGGATTACATTTAAGATTTCCCTCAATCTATTTTTAATTTAAATATTTTGTTTGTCTAATGTATGAGGTAATGAATCCCCTCACTGATAAATCCAGGATGTGATTACAGAATGGGAAAAGAAAGAAACAAAGAGCAGCAGATTCGTGAGCAGGAGATCCTCTCTGGAGACTGAGGATGCTCGGAAGTGATGCTTCAAATCTGGCACAGCCTGTGTTTGGTCTATCAGCGGGTCGTTTCCTGTAACAGCAGCAGCATCTTTTTGAATTTAAAACCCTTTCATTGACAGGGAGGTTACGGCGATGCATCTTGGCTAATGGGCAGAGGCGGTAAAAAAAAAACCCCAAAAAAACCAAAGGAGCAAAACGGAAAGCTCAGTCGGCTCCTGATGTATTCTGCTCTGTCAGGGCGCCCGCAAAGTGCAGGAGGACCTGGCTGACGGCGGTACGTTCTGAATACCCAAACACACTCCCTTTGGGCTTCGGCGGCTGCGTGCGCTGTGCTGGGGAGAGCCAGTCTGTCTGCATACCACTGCTGCCCTCTGCAGTTTGCCCAGGCCTCCACGCGGGAATCTGCAAGACCCTGGGAGAGAGACCTCGAGTCACTCTAAAAAGCAGCTCGTCTCCGATCTTCATTTAGCCGCGCGGCCGGACACAGTGGTGGCTGAGGCGGTACACGGCAGCGCGATTTCATTCATCCGACTCGCACTTGTCTAAAAGGCGCTGTTTCAAAGAAGCATGGAGACATTGAATGAAGAAGCGGGTGTTTATTCGTGGATGCGAAGCACAAAGTGTTCAGTGTTCCCACTGGGGCACATATGTGTTTTACTCTCGCCTGACTTTCCAAGGGCCTGCGACAGGAATGCAGTTAAATCGTCTTCCCCGTTTGTCCCCCGCCCCTGTCAGGCTGGCGCACGGCTCCCTCGCCGGCCACCGGCTGCTTTCGCGCGAGTGCAGAGTTCCGGTTCAGTGCAGCTCATTCCCCGTCCCGCTGGCGAGAGGGAGGGAGTAACCGGGGAACAGGGACGCCCCGAGGCGCCGCGGTAACGCAGCTTCTGTCTCTCGCGGACCTCCTCTGCCCGCTCTAGTCGCTCGAGTGAGTGAGAGAGAGAGAGAGAGAGAGAGAGAGAGAGAGCGATAGGGAGAGACTCAGCTGAATTTCTGCTCCTGTGATTATTATACACCGCTGCTAAACCACACAGTGTGTCTGCCTTGCTTGCCTTCCCTGTGTTGGGCTCATCCCTCCTGGTCAGTGGTCGCAATCCCCTGGGGGACCCACTCTAGAAATTCAGCACAGAAGGGGCCCCTGCGTGCATCCCCTTTGGATCATCAGGGCCCCCTCCCATTGCAACACACTGCAGTAACGGGCGGCGCGACGTTGCCGTGTCCTCGGGAACATTCCTTCTTGGCACCTGCAGCTAATCTCACCACACGCATCGTAACTAAAAGCCTAATAAATCTGAATCGGCAGATATCTTATTCAAGGGCTCTCCCTCTCTAGACGGCAAATTGCTCAGCTCTTGAAATATCTGCAGCACGGTGACACCGGACTTGCATTAGCCTAATTGCCTTTCCTTCCAACCTTCTTGGGTTTCGGAAAAAACTAAACCAAAAAAAAAAACAGCATTGAGGAAACCTCTGGGCGCACTCGTGAGCACAAAGCCAAGTTAAGTGTCATCTCTGTTGAGAAGAACATCAAAGGGAAAATATTATATCAAACTGTCCCTCCGCTAAGTGGTAAAGGTAAGACATTGGTCAACGTGGTCTGCATCAGTCCTGGTAATGCATCTTGCTTGTTTTCCTCCCAGTTTAATTAAGACTGACGAGTAAATCAGATTCGGTGCCACTGCCTTCTACAGTAGTGGCGTAAGAAGAGGGGTCCCTTGGAATAACCCCCGTTTAAACGCGTTCTGACATTTACAAATGCACACGGCTTTTATTAACAACATCTTCAGATATCCCGTTTTAGTTCATGAGCAATTCAAGAAACCTGGGCAGAGTAAACAGAACGCAGTCGTTCAGAACAAATCGCACACCATCACACAACGTAACATCCCGGCCTTAACGGCGCGCCACAGCCCTCCTCCTCTCTGCCCTGAAAATATCTACCCACAGGATTTCCATCTCAAACAGCTGATGACACTGCAGGGCCTGCTCCTTCCTGTGAGTTAACTAATCACAGGAAGAGTGATGGGAAGGTCTGAGAGCAGACGCTGCCGGCCGGGTCCGGTCAGGGGAAGCTGCGAGGAGAGTTCTCCCTCCGGCACCATCGACCAAACCCGCCTCAGCGGACTGCGGCTCACATTGCACGACACGCGCTGAAAGATTATGTAACGCGCAGACGAGGCAGTTCTCAATTATCGGATGCAGAAGCGAGAATGAAATGCAAGCTTGGCAAGGGAAGGTTTTTTTTTTCCTTCCGATGTGCACTACTTGATACTTTTTATGTTTGAAGAATGTTCCCAGGCAAACACGGCGCAGGACAGTCATCGCAATCTATCATAAATCCATCTTCGGAGAGGATTAATCCCATTTGCTGTCTGAAACTTCTCCAGCAAATAAATTGAATGCACTCTGAAAAAGTTGACTCTATAGGAAGCTAGCTGCTCTTTGTGCAGGCAATCAGGGAAAGTAATGAGGTTTTATGTAATATTGAAATCTCTGACTAAAGTGAAGTGCACACGGTTAAGGCGCCGTAAATTACGACAGAAAGCTAAACTGGCTGAAGGAATCTCAGGGATCTTCATCAGCATTTGGTCTGTGCTATCGGCAGACCTGCGACTAAAGGTCGACCTAAGCTAATTTTGTTACCGCGGACCTTTATGGTTTTGGCGAGGGCGCCCGTCGTTGACTTTTCCCTCCGCCGACGCTCTGGGACATGCCTACTCTGTGGGGGCGGCAGCGTTACCCCGCGTCGCCAAAATCAGGTGGCAGGCGTGGACCCACTAACGCTGTCGACCTCAGGGTCAAACGCTGAATGACGGGGCCTCTCGTGTCTCTCATATAAAAGCCCGAAGTGTCACCACACTCAGCCAGCTATGAAGTTAATACACAACATCACACTGCGCCAAGGGTGAAGAAGGTGATATAGAACTGGATGTATCTTTATAGGTCAAGCAACGTATATTAAGATTAAAAACCTTTTTGGAATTAATTTGACAGTAATACAAGCGGTGTGTCTGACATGAAACTATAAAAACTACGGACTGGTTAACCATGTGTTAATATCACATGTTACCTGTGTAACATTATGACCCGTCAGTGAATAAGTGAAATGTGTAAACCTAAAGATAAGCCAGTGCTGGTTTGAATGATATTATTTTTTTAAACTGTGTTTTACTTACAGTGGCACCTTACACAGCTACCTCTCATATCAATACAGAACAGTTTTCTTAGCAGCATATAACTACGCAAAACCGATTAGCGCTCTGAAATCTAAATTCACTCGTTTTGTACATGAAACGTGCATAAAAAAGGAAAAATGTAAACGCATTTGGTGTTCATTAAGCCATTCACATCAGTCAGATAATTACTCCAACGTAATTTAGATTTTTTTTCTAGCAACGAACCCTCCTCCAAAAGAAATATGTATGAAGTTGACAGAAAGTGGAACATGACACAAAGTGGACCACAAAATCCCCTAAGCGATTTCTCCAAAGAGTCCTCCCATTAAATGCTGACAGTGTTTACTTATCTTGTGCTGAAGGTAACAAGGTGAGAAATAAAAGCCTTAAAATGTGTATAGACGGGAATTGCAATGACCCGTTCCCGGCACTGGCTTTGTCTCTTTGTCACTTGATTGCTTCATCCTCCACCTAATAGCAGAAGAAATTAGTCATACCACATCAGATGTCATGGTAAATTACTTATGACCTCACCAACCTGAATGCTTCCTGGGTCTGAGCGCAAATCTGATTTGCTCCGCGTGGAAGCCAGCTAAGGCACCGTCTGCAAGTAAGAGCGCCTGCTCGGTTTCGAATCTATTAACACAATTACTCAAATGTATGACACAGAGTCCTGGGGCTCTGTGTCATACAGTCTGGATCCAGGAACCCATATTAGACTGACAGGAAGTGTGACGGCAGAGCGGAGTGGCATGATTGAGCTGGGCATGCTCTTTGGTGACGGTCCCAGAGGGCAGAGAGTTGAAGTGGTACACCTCAGCATACTGGTCATCGATTCCTGGTTGTCAGGAACTTAAAACAAATGTGGTTTGCTTTGTCCTAAGCACGGATAGTTCTCCTCTTCAAGTATCAATAATTACTGTAAACCATGTGATATTATTATAATATTCAGCCAGTCTTCACACTAACTGTGGGTCTGATGCTGTGAAAAGTTAATCTAACAATGTCATACTAAAAGGTTATGTTCCTGACCATGGGCTTGGTACCCATCTTTTTCTTGATATACTTTTAACTGTCTTCAAGGGAAATGTACAAACAGAACCCCCAAAGTAAATTTACTTCCATCTGGGGTTTTTAAATTATAAAGCAAACAGAGCAGATGTAGGCCTGCACAGTATACTAAGTAGATCGGCCTAACTGACCCCCGCACTATTTCTCAAACTCAAAGGAAGAGGAGTGCCTCCCGCTGTAATAGAAAACGGAGAAGGGGGGAAGAGAGCGATCGATAATGGCGTGAGAAATGGCCAGGACCACTCGCGATTCCTCGGTGGTCATCAAAAGGTTATTTTATATCCAATAGCATGTATTGATTGTTTGAAAAAGCATGCTGTCTGATGGGTCAGGTTCTCTGGAGGTGAATGTGTTTTGTACTAATGTTTGCATCAGGATTAGTGCTGGCCCTTGGAGGATTGATGGATCTGTAAAGCGGGGTTCAAGAACACAGAGGATGAAAGGGGTGTTATCGATCGTGTGGGAGACATCCCCCCTCTACAGATAAATATGGTTTGAAAATAAAAGAAAACAGAAATAAAATATACAGCTATAATTAATGTCCAAGTAACTTTAGTATTTTCTCTTGAAAACACGTGGACTGGAGGTTAGCGCTGAGTGGTTTCAGACCCCAGCTAATGAGAAGCAGTTTCTCGTTTACAGTCGGGTTTGCGGTTTGCTTCTACAGCCTCCGAAGGTTAGAGTCATTATCAGAACCAGTTCTGTTCAAGATCCTAATACTGTAGTTACCGCACATTTCTCTAATACACGGTCTCAGCTAACCAAAGCGGAATTTGCTGAAGGGAAAGCTGTCCCAATCAATAGCCCAATTTGCAGCACTAAAAGTGGGATCAGAGTCTTTAAAAGTGAATATCACACTGGTGCGGATTCTTCTTTAAAATTAAAAATGCATGAGGCCTCTTTTCTGCAGCTTTCACGCAGTAAAGAGGAAATTTGTACATCGTTTGTTTACAATTTACCATTAACAAGTAAAAGTAGCCTCATCAATTTAGCTGTAAGACGGTTCTTTAGATTAATTCCTTTTGTTAAAATAGCAGGAGTATATCAGGTGTTCCATCAATAAGTATCTGCTGTCTGTAATAAGAGAGACTGAGGATGATGATTGTAACACTTGTAATGTAGAAAGGAAGCCATTTTCAAGGGCATTAAAGGTTTGAGTGATCTTCCTCTGAAAAGCTTCTGGCACATTGAATTAAAAGCTAAAATACTTGTGCGTGGGCTTGTGTGTGTGTGTGTGTGTGTGTGTGTGTGTGTGTGTGTGTTTGGGTCAGTGTGAATGTTATTAGCTATCAAATTGCTTCAGATCAATTGCAGGATCCACATCCATAACACAATGTTAATCCATTAAGTCATTAATACAGGGGGGTTCGCACCAATTCCGCTGCCAAATTGTGCCATATGAAGAGCTATACCTTCTAAAATGTGAGGGCTGAAAAGATGAAATACTCATAATTAAACCATAATAAATGTGATTTCAAAAGAAAGGATACTGGAGAACTCCAGAGCAAACTACCATGATATGTGTGGGGTTATCTGTCAGCTAATGTCAAAGAGAGATTGTCGGACATCGACTCTTCAGTAACAGGATCGCGATTTTTATATTCAGCGGTTTTACGGCAGTATGTCGACCAGTTAAGGTACCATGTCAAGTCAAGGTACATAACAATGCCATCATCTTTACTTCTTTTTTACTTTGCTTCCGTTGTCATGAAAAACGTATGAATTCAACCATCAATGTTTATATTGTGCTTTACATTCCGTGTCATTATAACAACCAATTTGAATTTTAGCTAAGAAAAGACCTTTGCATCTTTTTACTTTTTTCTTATATACAAAAAATGACAATTGTGTAAATAATACATTAGCAGCTTCTGATCTTAGCATGCATCTGAAAAATAGTATGTTAATACAGTTTTTCAGATCTTTTGTTATTCAATGTGTACCTTACTGACTGAGAAACAAAATTTCTAATCATGAAATTTGACTAGGTTAGGGTTAGGGTTTAAATGTATTAATTTTGAAAGTTCCCTGCACAAGCAGCATTCAGTGGCAAGGTGGGACACGTTGATCAGAATGACTGCATTTTAAACAAAAACACATGAGTTCATACAAAACTTCCTTTTCCTTAACACACCACATTACAGGTTTTTCAGTCGTTGAATTTACTAACACGTAATGTGGGTCTGAATTGTGACAACAGCACATCATTCTAAGGCCAAGGTGTCTGCTGGTTTCCACACTGCGCCTTGCCTTCATTCTGTGATTGGAGTCATTATTCGGAAATAAACAAAAGATGAGTTGATAATAGAAAGTTAAACCTGCAGGGCAACGGTTTTTGGAGGACATGAGTTGCCCGTCTTTGCTTCGGGAGCTAGAGCACAGAGGTCCAATTCTGCTTTCAGAGACATTAACTCTGCAAGCTTAAATGCGATTGCTCTAATTTAACAGGGCGGTCACTCATCATTTGAACGCATTTGAATTTAAGGAATCATTTTTTTATGTGTTCGTATCAATAACTATCCTTAAAACCTCTTGACTTTAATCATTCAATACAAAACAAATTTAGCTTAATCAAATGCAAAGGCATCCCAATTGAATGTTTCTGATCGTGAATGACGCTGAGGTATTAAAGTAAACGTATGCTTATTATTGTTTTCGGCAGTTGGTTAAATGTTAAAATATCATGTTACATTAAAATGTTATTATGCAGTATCCTATTTTTTACTGATCAACAAAGCCATTTTATTTTGAAGGCAGTATTTTATAATCTTATTTGTTTGTTTCCCTTGTAATTCATTTCCCCAGGATGTGTCACTTCCCTGTAAATTTGACAACAGCCAGGGGGGTCAGGGGCAGTTTGTGCATCTCTGTCTGATCCTTGTTTCACCCTGTAAAACCAAATTAGAGGATGTCGGTACTGTATTGATCCGTTTTGGATCAACCCTAACCTGCTTTAACAGGTCCCCGTTCAACCCAGCTAGGACAGCAAAGCACGTATGTAAGCACTTGGTGAGATCGTTCATAACCAAAACACGGAATTGAATTGAACAGTTGCAGACAGTTGCAGAACCTGCAGACACTGCGTCACTCGTTGGCGAGGGTTCCCCAGCGCTGGGCTAAAGCAACATGTAAACAAACTGTGTATTCCTAGTGACCTGTATCTTCATTGAGGGCTGATTGTTATATTCATTTACAGGAGTCGTAGTGTTTGCTCAGATGTATTAATGGCCAGTTAAAGAACTGAAGAACAAGCTCTGGTGCTGCGGGTGCAGGATGCCGAATAATTAGACACGCAGAATACATTGCAGCAATGCGAAGTTCAGCTACCAGCTGATCATTCAGCCACATGGAGATTGAGGTCTAGAGGCCCATAATGGATAGCTATCCCAAAAAAAGACAATCAGGAGTGCAGGCCCCATCGATATTTCAGAGTAAAAGGTTATACAACAGTTTGAGACTAATTATTTTTGTTTTTTCGCCATCCTTTTGAGCAGGGCTGCAAAAACTGGAACAGTAGTTTCACGGTAGACAGCCATGTACTCTAAACTAAATATTAGTTCCTTTCTTGATCAAGAGTACTGCTGCGTACCGAACAATATTAATACACGAATGGTCGCTTGTTGAGTGCAACTATCTAAGAGTCAAAGTGTAAAATCTCATCAAATGTTTCACATAAAATAAAGCTGCAGGCAACGCTTGCAGGGTCCAAGCAGCATGGCAGCTTAAGAAGCATGAAGAACCCAAAGTTTTAAGCCCAGTGTACTTAAGAACAACTGAGACAACAGTGTGGGAAGGGTAGTTATTACTGTTCATCTTTATTGCTCAACTTAATTATTGCTGTGTTGCTCCAAAAGGAATTAGGGCCACGTTGTTTTTCGTGAAATTACCATTCTCTCACAATGTATTGTTGTCATGTAGTCACCATGTGTTAAGTTTAGTCTGGAGCCATTTGGTCAATTGCAATGACCCTGGCACGTCAGATAGTTTAAAACCACAGTAAGTTGTATGTTTGTTTTAATGCTGAACATGCATGCATTTAAATTCAGCTATTATTATTGCAAAATTGGCTTTGGGTAATGGGAGATATGCATTTTGGTTTCAAGAAGGAATTAAGTAAAGACGGGAAATTCAATTCATAATTCAATAAATTACAGCAATAACAGCATAGACCATATACTCCATGTATCTCTATTCCTTGTAATTAGACCGAGCTATGAGACTTGAGGTTTGGTGATTTTAGATAAACCGTGTCACGACGTCTGTGCAGTTATAGTTGGATTTCTTGAATGTTTACAATAGCGCCACCACGGGGTCAGTTGTCTCCACATTCACTGTGTGGCTGTGGAACATTGCCCTATTCAGCTCTTCCAGTTTCAAGCAAAATTCTTCAAACATCATTGCCAAATCTTTCCTGCTTGAACCATTATCGGAAAAAAATTTCATTATGACATTAGTTATGAATTATTATAACATGAATTAGAAATAATATTATGCAAACCCAAGACACCAAACCAGTTCAGATAAATATGTATTAAATGAAATGGCATATCAGAGAAAATGTATCTGGATCCAGGCTTTTCAGAATATCATAATTTTAGCTATCTTCCTTTGCATTCCTAAGTTTCTTTACATTGGTATTGTAACATAGGGTGCTTTCAGAGAAAGTCAAATATATCTACTTCTAAATATTTGAGAGCTCCTTAGCCCTTCACTAAAAGCACTGAGTCATATTCTGCCCCATTGACCCGTCATATCAATCTTTTCGTTTTCACCCTGAAAAAGAACCCCTACTTCCACCACTGTGCTCTCACGTAACATCTTCACCACGCTTTTGCTAGGATAGAACTGACTGCTCTGAACATGATCGAGTTTATTTAGCATGTGGTTTCTATTGCTCAGCACACGTAAATATGTGCTCAGTAGCTATACAAAAATGCCGGAAGAAATTGTGTTTCGGCTTCCATCACTTCAAACACAAAACTAACCTCAAAAATGTAATCTACCTTTCACAATAGTACTTTTTAATGCAATTAATTTCATAAACCTAATTTAACAAAGACCAATTTATCTCAGTGATTACCATCTACCTCACCACAAGCTGTGTTTGTTTGCCATTCTTGTAGTTATTTCTAATGAGTAGTGTCTTGTTTCATTCGATGTTTGGAGAATTTTAAAAAGCGTATTTCGAAATGCTCTTGAAGGCATATTCTGAAAACGATCAAAGGCTAATTTAGGAGGTGCACCCACAAAAGTAGGTGAATGGGTAGACAGTAACTGGAAACCACAAATTGAAGGGTAGAAAAGGGCACGGTAATTGTAGCATCTGTGGTATATTTTAAAAACAATAAAATCATAAAACATTTCAGACAGGGTAATTTGGGGAATTAAAATTGAAAGGTCATCATTTTTGTCCTTTCAGTCCTAACCTGTTTTTCCACTGTGTTATCAGAAAATTGAGGGAAATGGAATCACCAGCTCCCTGTGTTAATATTTAAAGCAGGCTTGATTTGGCCGCCCGTGCTGTGCTTAATTTACATTTTCAGCTTGAATAATTCTTAGAAACATTTTCAGACTGTGCTGTTAAAGGTCATATTTCCCAGTGCCCCGTGATACACACGACTTCCTCTCTACCCGCCTCATCACTCATGGGCTACGAAAGGTAAAAAAAACAACAGACAGACACTGACCAATTCCCCATTGCCCATTAGGTAAGAGGAGATGAAAGGGCAGATGTGGTTATCTGAACCATGCAGGGAGTGGCGCATCGATGGCTGATGTCAGGGTTACAAGTAGACCTTACATGGACATGGTTTATGGGGTAAGGAGCCCGGGCAGATGTTTCTACTCTGATAGACCGTGTTTAGTGAACAAACATACTTGGGACACAGATTAGGGGCTGTGGAAAGATAAATTGAGAAATCAGACAATATTAACTACGATATCTTTCTTTATATGTCGAAGCTGTTCTACATGAAAGGAAAACATGCCCAAAAATCTATAATATTTTTAAATATAGCTTAAAGACTGAGAGGAGAAAAGTCACAAATATTCTATCGGTCATTGTAGCCTGCATCAATTGCAGTAGATGACTAATTTGCTTGCAATACCGCTAGGTGAGTGGATGAATCATTAGTTATTATCTAGTTTGCTGATTTTAACAAAAGTTTGAGATTTTCCTTTGATCTTGAGATTACCCTGTGGATCGGCAATTACAGTATCTGTACTTGATAAATCCAGAACAAGTAGTACCAGTTTCATCACCATGGTAACCTTAAATGTCAGCAGGCTCGGCAGATGTACTATGTTCAAACGCTATAAGGTGGGTCTATAAGATGGTGGAGAGTGAAGGCTGGTTACTCATATGTCCGTAATTAGAAGGCTTTATGAGAAACTGTGGTGGAGGAAAACAAGATATGGGGCGGGGTGAAAGTCACAGCACAATGCGTCTGTTGCTTGGACACTGAATGTTCGCAAAACCATGCCTCAAATTGAGAATCTAAATGTAAACTGACATAGTTATGTTTGTTTGTAGATAGCTTATCAATTCTCTTTCATTTTCATTTTCTCGAAGCCTGTAAAATAGGGGTCAAAATATAGAAATAGATGGGTTTTTTTGTTTGCTTGTTTTTTGGTCAATTACCCACCAGCGCTATTATTTTTGTGTTTGCCGTGTGCTGTAGACAAAACGTTTGTGAATCTCAGAGAGTAACTTGGCGTGGCTATTCTTCAATTTTAAACCAGAACAGGACTGAGTAACAATTCACTATTGATTATTCACTGCTGATTTACACCAATCTCAATATTTTCTCTGTAAGATAAGTTTCAAAACAGCATTACTGTTGAAGCATTCGATTTTCCATCCAGAAAACACACATTTTTAAAGAAGTGTATTCTACATTATAGACTTTTTACGATATTTAAGAACTTTCTGTGCTGGTTACCTGAATGGAATTGAGCTGTGGTGTTTTAATTCTCCTTGATGGAAATAAAACAAAACTATAACCCAAAATGTATTTTATGTCATTTTTAAACATTTAGTATTAAAATTTAAAAACATTTCTGTCCCAGTTTTTAAATAAATAGCAACTCACCAGATTCAAAGATTGTGTAATATCAATGCGCCAAATTCAAAGCTGATGTAATAGCTACGCACCAGATTCAAAGCGCATGTAATAGCTACGCACCGGATTCAAAGCTTATGTAATAGCTACGCACCAGTGAAATGTCTTTCATACATGATTGACGTCTTACGTGTTCTTGATTGATATTTAAATGATAAAGCGTTGATACAGCTTAATGAAGATTCCAGTGTACTGAAGTGTTTTGGTTCAATTTATATGCAGTACCTCAGAGAGGAACAGGACACATTAACCGAGCAACAAGCAATTGGATAGAAAGACTAATATGAGTTAGACCATGTTCTCCAGGGTAAGATAGATCCTCTTTGATAGGAGTGTACCAGAGACCCTACAGCTAGATTCCCTAGACTATGTTATTACCGCACTCAATGCTGTGAAAACTTTGGGATTCGGAAAGGCTGTGGAATACATGGCCACAAAGTCTATTTGGAGACCCTTTCAACCTCTTCGTTACTTACATAGATTTTTGCCATTGATTTGATCTGTGTGCATTTAATTTTCCTGCAAAAAAAAAAAAAAAAAGATTTCCTGGGCATATTTTCTCAACTTTACCGTCGTCATGATGTATTAAAAAATATTAACCTTTTTTTATTCATGTACTAGAGACTGTGGCTGAGACCAAATCAAAACTTAGGAGACCTGCTGGTCACATTTCATATTTATATTTCATATCTTTTCTTTTACGAAATAAGATACATTAAAATTTGAAATAATATTTAAAAAATGCAGTTTTATTAAATGTGATTAGTTGGCTGTCAAAATTTTGATTTGGTCCCAGCCTGTATTTAAAGCAAGCATGCAAAAGAAAACCTGCATCATTTCTCTAACGAGACTGGGGAAGGAATCAATATTCATACGGTTAAGTTTAGGATTCACCTGCAGAATCAATATGTGTTTAATATAAGCTATCCGGTTTCCAAGGTGTCTTTAGGCTGCACACAGATACAGCGCCTAATCTGTCTTGAGTTCCTGGAGCAATTCCTCAGCCACTGCTCCGTCGCTCTGGAATGTTTAAGGTCGGTACCGACCAATCGTATTTACTGTGGGGTAGGATGTGACCTGAAAAAAAATGTGCTTATCTGTAAGAGATGTATTTAGACCGTTAGACTATAGCAATGTACGCCGTTTCCTTTTGGCCACTTCCTTCCTGATTGAGTGATGCTGGGGTCATGATAATAATGACCAATATTGATCCCTCGACAAACGCCGCTAATGAACTGAGGAGCAATGTGTCAGTGCAAGCAGAAGAATGCCACCCTCGTAATTATGTCCTCCTTCATACTTCCAGTGTTATTTGTGCATCGTGTGAATGGACAAGTCCCCCAACCTGGACCAATGGTACCTGGCCTGAAGGGAAACACAGTCTACTAATCAATTGCATCAGTCTACAGTTTCCATGTTGATCGAAACGATTACAATTCCCTTGGTAGGCTGAGGGGCAAAGGATCTTCTTAGGTCATTGTAAATACCAATTAACATGTTTTTTTTTGTTTTGTTTTTATATACATGGCTAAGGGATAACTCAGTACCATACATGGTACCCTATTCTATTAGTGAAGAAATACATTTCATTGCTAGAACTGACCAAGAGTTTTGTGTGGAAAAAGAAGCTAAAAGTGAAAAATCACAGACACATTCATTAATACGTCTTTCCTCTCTGTACGCTCCGTTATAAAGGCGCAGTATTCGACTCTGCTCGGCACATTTTTACCCAACGCTGACTCCCCACCACTGCCGGCGCCGGGCCTCTCTCTGCGACCGGCGATGGACCAGAATCACAGCCTCGGGGCGCTCGGGGATGAGCGACAGATAATCAATAACCAATCGTGTATAGATCGCAGCACGGGCTCACCGTCTCCCTGTCACATTCTGCCACGACTCTCTCGTTCACACCCCCACAATGTCGGCTGTCATCGAGGCTGAATCGCCTGGAGGGTAAAACCAATATCCAGGGGTAACCCAGCTGTCCTGTAGTATAAAATATCAAAAGAGGAGAAGCGTGACCTTTTTCTGAGCAGGATGAGAAGGAAAGAAAACAACAACTGAAGTGTTTTAAACAGAGGTTAAAACAACAGAAACGGGGTATTCACTACCAAAGAAATCAGATAATTCAGACCCAGTCGAGGGGGCCAGGGAGATCCTGGGCTGTCACATCAGTCCAGAACTGGAGCCGATGATGAGGGGTGAGTCAGACCCCACTTCATCGGCACCAAGAAACTCTCATGCCCGATTCAGGAATCCCAAGCAGAGAAGAGGTGCACATTTTTGCATTGGTTATTCAAAATCTTGGAAGTTTTTCTCTTCAAGTCTCTGATATACGTATGGACTAACGTACACATAAATACTTGTTTGATAAATGGTGGGCTGAGGGGGGTAACCCAGCTATATGAAAGTATATTTCGTACTTCAGCTACAAGTGTCGTGAATTTGTACTGGTAAATACTGGGAAACAGTGGATATAGAACTGTGAGCTTAATCACATGGTGAAGTGGTTCATTCTTCTTTTTGTGAAACTTTAAGAGGGGCATATTCATTTTTTAGTACTGCTGACTGCCTGATCTTACTGTTCTGCTGAGCTGCATGAAAACAAATATGTTAACTTTAAGCGTGTGAACACCACGTTTGTGTCTAATGACACAGTGCAAATCTTGAGTGCACAAAAACGCTTAACTTTTTTTGTCAAGTCGACCACGTTCTCACTATGATGATCCAGGGATAGCTTTCTTGTATCCTTCATTGTATACTGCAGAAAAAATAAGAGATACAAAAGGAAAACAAAGCCCTCACAGGGCACATTGATCTTTGCTATCTTTACTGGAGAAGATATATACATATATCTGGGAGATAAACGAGGTCCACGGTACTGATACAGTGTGTTAGAGAGAATTCCTCATCCGGCAATCTGTGAGTCCATTCTGTCAATATCAGGCTTCAGTTGGGATCTCGGGGAGGGAAACAGCCACCCGCTGACCGCCGCAGTTTTCCCCTGGATTCTATTTCTGGCACCTGAGTGGACATCAGCTCGCTGCTTTCAAATCCTTTTCTTTTTTTTGTCTTTGCCCTGCTGGATTCTGCAGTATTTTGACTTCTTTCAGCTTGTTAACTTGGGGCCAGTAGTCGGCAAGTGAGTGAATTTGTTTTCATGGATTTGGATGCCTGCCATGCAAAGCGCATGGAGGGGCTCGTGAGCAAAGTCAATGAGAAAATTTGTGCAGGGCTTTGAAATCAAGACACGCGTATTGCTAAACGGCCATAAAGTTAACTTTAAAGTAAATTAAAGTTTTGGCTAGCTCGTCAGATGATAATAATACCCAACGTCTGGCATTGAAATCATCATTGTGCAAAACTAATTGAAAGAGAAACTCCAAAACACTCCATGCTTGGCAATTTGAATTAGCAGCCAAATTCTCAATAATGATGATGAGACAAAACAAATCTCGTCATAATCCTTATCAAGTGCTTTTTCAAGAGTTATCAAGCAACACAAATTTTACTACTTAAACAGTGAATATATTCAAGAATTGAACATCCATTCAACGTGGATTCAGCTGTCACGTTTAGGATTTAGAGTGGTTTTAGGATATAGGACAGCATAAACAAGATTTGGTAACTATTTAAATACACTGCAGACTGGCATAGTTTCCCCCCTTGCATTTTATTTTGTTCCCTGTTATCACGTGTTTGAAAAGCCTTTAAATGCATACAGCAACTAGACCTCTAAACAGGCGTGTGACTGGTATCCATTATAGAATGGACAAGCTCCCCCAACAGCATAACACAAGTGTGTATGTTAATCATTGTCTTTTCAGAAAGGACTTTCAAAAGCAATCAAAACATTTAAAAAAAGTCCCTCAGAACAGAATCAATTCACCACAAATCATGCATAATGCAGTGTCAGATACATGCAAATCTTTCCCCCTCGGTATCACAACACATATGTCATAATATAGCTCAGAAAAGACGAGTGTCTAAAATAGATTAGTAACTTGGCATCTTGTTTTAAAACATATTAATTATAGCATAGTCTTTTCCAACATTTACATATTTCGGCTCCATGGACTCTGACAGAAAGGCTTTAGAATTGTCTAGAGAGAACATAGTAGCAGGCTCATTAAGTAGAACATCTAGCAAGGGATAAGCTGGCAATTAATATTGTGAATGTTATTGTCAGAGTGTGGGCTGAAGAGCTGCAGAGATAAAAGGCAACTTCTGTGAAAATGTGAAATGTGAGTTTGTGTGCCTCGGTCCTGTGTTCAGTCTAGAAATGTTCAGAAAATATACAAATTACGTGTACATAAATTCATCTTCATCAGTGGACATTATAAAATGCCTAAAAGAGTTTCAATGCCTACTTATCGCACCATTACCATGAAGAGGGCATGTCTTGAATACTAATGGCCAAGACCAAAGTTTAATGCATGTTCTCTCAGCACTGAAAAGAGAGCCTTTAGAAAATGTATGGGTGTTTCATAGTGCACGTTATGTAAGGTCACCTTCCAGCCCAGTGGTCTAAATTGATGCTTAACTGACTACATTAAGTGCATTAAGGTCACAGAGAAAATAAAAATTTGCCATCTTGGGCCGGACCAAATCAAACCCCTATCCCCATATAATGAAATTACCAGTAATGCACATCTTTCAATTGAAAGCAAATGTGTGCTGGCCGTATTTTACTTTAATTCAAGGGGGATATCTTCACCATACACAGGGATAATGCACGTATTCACGTTTAATATTAAGAACTGAAGGTTAGTTAATTTAAAATGGTCTCAAAACTGCGCTCTTGCATATTATTCCAGTATTTACATACATTGCACTGGAGTTTGGTTGACAGGTTGATTGTAATGGAGCACTTTGGTGGCTTTACAAATTCAATTGCTGAACGTAAAGGCAAAGTCATGGATGGGATCATGGGAGCGACTAAAAACTGTAAATGTATTATTATTTTTGGAATACAAAGTTTATAAAGAGCAGAACACACAAATATAACATTCGGAATCAGATAAGGTAGGGCAAATGGTTAAAATAATATTTTTCTGTTATTCAGCCATATACATTTTTTTACTTGCATGCATTATATTTATTTTTTGCTTTTAAATGTTAAATACATGGTAACTTTACAACTCCATTGAAGTTTACGATAAAATAAGAGGCTTTCTCTGCGGGTTTTCTCTTGCAATTGCAGTTGATAACAGCCATAGGCAATGGGCCTACATGAGACTACAGTACATTTAGTTTGTCTTTCCATATAGTTTATTTTGTATTTGACATAACAGAACATAGTGCGTATGTACATATCGTCAATGTGTGTAGCTTTATAGTCCAGCCACAGGACAGTAGGGGGCGTAGTGAATAAGTCACTGGGCTCCTGCCCAAAAGTTTGCTGGCTCCAGTGTTTTGCCTTTTTCAGCCCTTACATAAATATCCATCTACTGTACATAAATGGGCAAAGTATAACCTGGTGAGCAATGTGAGTTACTCTGGGTAAAGACGTCTGTAGAGCTAATAAATAATCTCATGTAAACTAAATGTATAACTGCCGACTCAATGTAAAGGGCACGACTGCATGTTGTCTTAGCTGTGCGCAAATTTATTGAGACAAAATACTAAATCTTAATAATGCATTTTGAGTAAGAGAGTACTGTTTGGACTTGATGTGATTTCTGATTTTTAAGATGTCGTTTGACCCCATTTGGGCTTTCAGACAAACCGTGTCCGTTGAGAACTGTCTGTCAGCTGTACCAATGGTTCATTTCTTTTGTTGTTTAAAATGTGTATTTTATGTGTTTATGTATCACTTAACTGATGTATCCCATCATTCTAACGTTTCCATACGTATAATGTTGCTGTTGAGCAAGGCCTACATGTATGTATGAACATATGTTTACATGAATGAATTTAACACTTTTAATTGACCATTTGTGTTGTAAAATCTCTCTCTCCCTCTCTCTTTCTCTCTCTCAATAGCTCTGTACCAAATATTTGTTTATAGTAAACACTGGAGAAGATTAGTTTCTTTACATCCATGTTTTTTTTTTCCAAGTACATTTTTATTATTATGTAGTGTTTTAATTGATCTATTTAAGGTCTGCAATACCTTTGGCTCAGCCATCGATGTTGGACCCTCTCTGACCTGCTCGCTTATTGGTATCCATGGCAACATGTGGGCACCACCAATAAAGTCCGCTTTTATGCCACCAGTCTCACCGCAGAATGCTGCACTAATACCCACCGAAAGGTGACAGGATCATTTTCCTGTTCCCGGGCCAGAGATGGAATGTCGAAAGGAGATTACAGCTTTTAAAATGAAAGGCTTCCTGTTAAGAGTGTGACTGTGAGAGATGTTTCAGTATGGAAGGCTTGCTGCCCCCCCCCCAAACAGTATAGAAGGCTTGCCCCCCCCCCCCAAAACACTGATATTGCATTGCATGTTTGCTGCTGTCACCTAAGGATAATTGCTTTATTCCTTGATAGCACACAATTTACACTGAAAAGGCAGAAACTGAAGCCGCTCAACTGAAAGTGACAGGGTGTCATTCAGGTCTGTGTAACCATCAAAGCAGCGCAGGCTTTGAACAGAGAAACACAATGAAAGTTAAATCGGATCAATCCAATGATCTGCCCCTTGCTACGTTTTACCTTCGCCGAAGACTTGAATGAAAGAAAGAAAAAAAGTATTAATAAATTATTCACGCGCGTTCTGTTTTTTTTTGTTACGGACCATGCAGGCTGACAGTCACTTTTTACATTTTTTTTAAATCCCAAACATAATCCCTGTTCACGATGCAAGGCAGACTTGTTTGAATGTTTGAGCTCACCAGTGGAATACTACTTTCCCTTGTGTGCTTCTGGATTACTGTAAATTAAAAGAATATCCCATAAATCCATGGATAAAATTGGAACCCTTAAGCCGAAACAACCTTGGAACCTTTTCAACAGCTCCCTCATATATCAATATGTCTCGTACAAAATTAAGGCCAAGTGGAGTCATATAAGCATGGTTCAGCTTTCAAAAACCATGTCCAAAAGCGTGTGAACAAGGATACATCTCTGTCATAATTACAGTGCGACGTTTAATAACACAGAGAGTCAAGTCGAGTATTTCAGAAATAATCTATTAAACATCAACTGTACTGTAGGGAGCTGGTTAATACGGTGTCTGTATCCAATACCTGGTAAAGTGTTCTGGAGTCTGTCAAGGTGCAATAGGTGCTCTCATTTCATTCAGTGCGAGTCCCTGTGGCCAAGCTCTCTTGGGGAACGCGCTGGGGAAAACAGCACTCCAATTCCCACAATGCAACAGAATCACCCAACTAAGCAGCCAGGGATTAATCGAGTGACCCAACTTTATTGCCTTCTGTCGTCAGAATAAATTAGCAAAGATTATGAGAAACATAAATAATCTGTGATTTCCGAAGTGGTCCGACTTGTTTTCCCTCAAAATAAGGCCGTATGGAAAGGGACAAGGTGTAAGGAACATTTAACATTGGTAGTCTGGAATGGAGTCAGGACTGAATATGCAGGATAGACTGCGAGGTAGAACAAGTTTGAGATTAGACATAAGTGCTGAGCCCTGCTGAGCCCAGAACTCCCGGTGGTCGAATCAAGACAAACTAGTCACCATGTTGTAGCCTACACAGGACTTCCAAGACTTCCAAGAATTATTAAACGGCTGCCCTTCATTCTTAATTTGTGTCCTGCTGATCCGCATGGAAATGAAAAGACTAACAGCTTCGCAGCGCCAGTGTTCGCGTTCACGAAGCAATGCAACAAGGACGTGTTTCCCTTCGCTGGCGAGCAGGATCCACACTACGCAGTTTGGCAGAGAACGCATTTAAAACCCTGGAAAACAAGTCGGATCAAGTGGACTATGGCGGCAATCAAACGGCGGACTTATTAAAGGAAACGGGAACGCGTCTGTCGAACGTATCGCGCCCTGCGTCTCCGTTTACTGATGTTCCACGCGGATGACAACCGAGCCCCATCGGGCATGAAAGGCAAAGAGAGCCACGAGCCTCTGAAGAGTCAGGAGATGTGACTTCCCACTTGAATCTCAACAACTTCTCCTCCCACAGCCTCCTCTGAAGAGCATCAGTGGGCTCTTTGACACCACTGTTTTGAGAACAATCAACTGAATTCCCCCAGGAGCGCGAAGCCGCTGATAAGTAAAAAGACTGAATCTTTCGCACAATGGGAATATGGATAAGACTTCTGCACAGAGCTTTGACTTAGTTCAGTTCATATTTGCTATTTTTTTGGTTTCCCAGAATCTCAGAAATAGCAGAAAGAATAAAATATATAGCATTATACATGTCAGCATTTATTTAAACCTTCACAATTAAGACCATAGGTTGCCTTGTAAGTATGCGGAGTGTGTGTCATTTGCACCTCAATGCGAAGACTCAGAGCAGATGGTGGGCTTCCAAGTAATGGAGTTTTTTGCTCTTCGGTGACAGGTGGTCGCCAACACTAACAACCCCCTGCAAAGCATTCTTCCTAAAAATGAGTTATATTAGCATGTTGGTAGGGACAACATGATTGGATGGCAGTCCCAAATGCAAACTGCATTGCCCATGGGGGGGGGGTCACCAGCCGTTACAACAACATATTTTCATGAACACACATGCACACCCACGCGCACACACGCACACACATACAGTAGTAAAAAACTTGCATTGCAAAGTGATTTTGTTTTCATTACAGGCTGTTTGTTCTAACCTGCATGTTAAGGCCCTTTGACACTCAAAATATCCTGTCTTTGTCCAGGCTCTATTTTACTCAAGGGCATCCACGATTTAATTTAATTTCATGTGTGTGAACGTGTGTATGAAACTCCAGTTGTCTGTATCTTCACATGAGTACCTCTCAAGCATTGGAAAAACAACGGGCGTCCATTCCCTACACCCTATACTAGTGGGATTTAGATCTGCGCCTTAAGTTTCATTCTATCACCTTGCCGTGGGTAAAGAGGTCCCAAATCTCTCTCTCTCTCTCTCTCTCTCTCTCTCTCTCTCTCTCTCTCTCTCTCTCTCACTCTCTCTCTCTCTCTCTCTCT